>JAODAL010002149.1:0-204516 GCA_025379985.1 Phyllomedusa bahiana | reverse complement strand
ACAGAACCTGAGGGTTCACCAGTCATATCCGTCACCCCTGAGCTGTGATGCTGGTGTTTTTTCAATGGTGTGATTGGCTGCAGCATACACCAGAATTCTGTCTTTTGTCTCTACTTTTCTGTGTCCTTCTTGTCTCATGGACCAAAACTACCCAGAATCCCTCCTCCAACGTGTTTGCAACTTCTTCTCCTCCCCTTTTTTAGCATGCACAACACAGGTTCTGTTTCTAGTCCTCTGCTGTACAAAAAACCTGCTGTGTGGGGGTATTTTTGGCCCCCTTAAAGGCCAATGAGAAGTAACTAATTTACATTTTAAAAAACAGTGACGTAGACTTTACCCCGGGTCAATATATACCTACCTACTAAGGGGCGCTCTATATATCCTCCAAACCACAGGGGGCCCCTATATATATATACCACCTAACTACAGGGGGGCCCATGTAGACCTACCTGCTACAGGGGGCTTATAGAGACCTTTCTAAACTCGGGGGGGCCTTTGTATACCTCCCAAACTCGGAGGCCCATATAGACCTACCTACTATGGGGTCCTATATATTCCTACCTAATTTATAGGGGGCCCCTATATTTCTTATCTAACACGGGGAGCCCTATAATACCTCCTGCTACTGGGGGACCCTATATATCCCTTTCCTAAATGGGGGGCCCTAAATCTACTTACCTAACTACGGGGGGCCTTTATTCCCTACCTAATACTGGGGGCCCAAATTTTAAACCTAACTACGGGGGAAGCCCTATATATCTCCAAAAATTCAACCCTATTATCTGCCTAATTTGGGGGGGCCCAGAATCAAAGGGGGACCTAAAAATTCCCCAAAACTAAGGGGGGGCCCCCTTATATTTTTTTTATTTTTTATTATATTTTAACCTTAAAAATACGGGGGCCCCTATTTTATTCCTAATAATGGAGCCTATAAAAACATCTTAACTACTGTGGGGCCCTTATATATCTATGAACTAATTGGGGGCCCCTATATATACCTGCGAAAATTGGAAAAAAACCCTTTTAAACCCTCCCTAACACTGGGGTTTTGCCCCCATATAGATTTTAACTAAATATGGGGGCAGTTATACCTAAGACCAGCTGGGGGGGGACCGTCCCCTACTTTATGGGGGACCTATAACCTCCCCTACTGGGGGCCCTACTTACCCCTCCCTTTGGGGGGGGGGTCCTTTGTTGCCTGTACCCACAAATTTTTTGGGTTTAATCTCTAAAAATGAGGCTTCTGACATTTCCCTTTTCTTTTTTGGGGGTGATAGGGTTTTTTTTTTTGGCAAATATAGCCGTTGTTCCTACTACGGTGGCAAAATGAGGGCCCTATAGTTGCTTGGGGGGGCTTTTCAGTTTTGGAGCCTAAATTTTGTGGAAAATTTCTCAGGGACAAGTGTGGCTGGGAAAAAGAGGGGTATGCGGTCTGGCCCGGATGAAAAAAAAAAAGGGAAAGAATGCCCCATAAAAAAACGCAAATGTTAGCCCCTTTAAATGTAACTGACTGAAGTATTTTGTCCTGCCCTTGTGAAAATCCCTTACCCACTTACGTCCTGTTGACGTAATAGTGGTCTTATTTTGGGAAAAATTTTTTAAACATTCAGTTTTTTTAATGATGGTATTATTAGCATTTTTTGGGCGTTTATGTGGGGTGGAGATGAGTATCGGGTTAAATGTGGCGCTATTGTTTTGTTTGGTTTTCTGGTTTGTCAGTAAAATTGTTACCCGGGTTTTGGGGGGTTTTTTTGGTAATTTGGTTTAGTTAGGTTTTGGTCAGTAATATTAATGGGGGTATTAGTACTTTAGTGGGAATGCCGGATTTGACCCTAATTGATTTTGGGGGCCCAGTTTCCTGGCCCACAAAAAACGTTTTGGGTCAAAAAAAAAAACGCAGGAAAAAGTCCAAAAAAAGCTAAAACCCAAAAAAAGAAAAAAAAAAAATTAAAAATTTTTTTTAGTTTTTTTGGAGGGGAGGGAAAAACCCACTTTGGCTGTTTAACTTGTTTTTTTTTTTTTTTGGCCCCATTTGAAATTAAATAGAAATAACTTCCCACAGCGCACTTCACCACAGACATCCGTCACATCAAGTTGGGAACCTGTCTTTGAAAAGTATTGAATAGATAAAATAAAAGAAAAAAGGAGACAGAGCAGGGCGCTCCTCGATAAAACCTTAAAAAGTAAAATGTAAACCAACCTAATTAAGAGCCCCTATGTTTAGTTGTGAATTAGAACCGGAGGCACAACTCTCCAACATAAATTTCCAACAAAGTAGAGGGAAGACCGCTGCCTCACTGCAAATTCGTATGAGTCTCCCGCTTGTTCTCCATGGGGGAAAAAAAACCAGAATCGCTTTTGAGTAAAATTAAAAAATTCCATTCTGGGCCCGGTGGTACCACCCCCCCCTTCGGTTTGCTTTTAAAAAAATTATTGGGTTCAAAACAAATGGGTTTTGGGGGGTAAAGAGGGCTCCGGGGCGGGAAATGAACCCATGAGTATTTGCTACACCCCTGAACAGAGGCCTAATACGGGTTTGTCTTTGGGGGGGGCCCCGCGACCCCCCCCCCGGGTCGGGGGCACCCCCGGGCGCCGTCGGGGGCACCGTCCCCCGCATGAGGGGCGGGGGGGTTTCGCTCACCCGGGCCCGGCCCGGGCTCCTCCTATTTTTCCCGGCCGCGCTCCTGTTGCGGTCTCGCCTCCCGGGGTGCGCGCGTCCCCCCGGACATAAGGGCCCCCGCGCGCCGGCACTGCGAATTTAAAAGGGGCCCCGTGCCCGGGAAATTTGGGCTATTACCGGTCATGCCCCTTTTAACCCTGCCCTTCCGGGGGCTGTTTCCCGGATTTTTATGCCTTTCAGCCTATAGGGGAAAGGTTACAAGCCTTGCTGACTTCCGTTTTCCGCCCAATACTTCCTTTCCCTGCCCCACGCATCTTGCGCCTGCCCTGACCTGTGCTTGTCCACGCCCCAAACCTTGGCGCTCCCCCCTGACCTTCTGCCTGCCCCGACTACGACCCTGCCTGCGATTCTGCACCACGCTAAACCTTGGCTCCCAACACAAGAAAGTCAAGTCATGGGGAAAACACCTGGTAACCCCCGCCGCAGCAAGCCCATCCGTTTGCGGCGGGCTCTGGTGAAAAACCGGGCCCACTTAGTTCCGTTCCCTGGCGTGGCTTACACCATGCTTGCGGTTGGCCAGTGGTTTTCACCTCCTACGTTCCGGGTAGTGACAGTAAGATCCCCATGGATCCCCCAAAGGGCCTCTGCCTTTGCGCTGACCCACCCCCCTTTTGGGTCAGCATAAAAACAGCTCCTCAGCGCCCAGAAAATCAGCCATCTCTCCGCCTGATGCAGCAGCCCTGGCCCCCTCGGCAAAACCCCCCCCCGGCTCCCCGTTGGGCTCCCGCTGCTCCCTCCATTCCGGCCCCAACCGCTGGTCCAGGGGCTCCGTCTATCTATGCCGACCAAATTCGAGGGGGGACTCCAAGGCCTGGGGGCCTTTATCCCCATGCTCCCGAATTGAGTTAAAGGGCAACCAATTTCCTACCGAAAGCCCAAAGGTGGCTTTCGGTAACCCTTTTTCTCCCCGGGAAAAAGCCCTGGCCTGGGCACCCCCTCGGGGGACAGGGCGACCCGGGTCACAGCCACTGGCTTCATTCCTCACCTGTTAAAGGAGCGTTTTCGAGGGGGGAACCCTTTCCCGGGGGGCCCCTTCTCTGCCGAGCCGCCTTGCTAAAATCTGCGCAGGGGGACTCATCGAAAACGTTTAGCTTTTACTTTTCCGCATTTTTGGGCCCTCCATTTATTTTGGAATGAAGCGGCATTGACTACCCCCTTTCAAAAGGGCCTCTCCAACCGCATCAAGGATGCTCTACCCCCCGGGGACCCCCCCGTCTTCTTGAGTGACCTTTTCCCTGGCCCTCGGTTTTTGCACCTTTTTTTGGAACGCCAGGGGGGGAACCCGCAGGAACGGTAGAAAGTAAAACCCCGGTTTCCTGCTGGCCCCAGATTTCAAAGGCCCCCCTCATTGCCCTCGCCCCCTGGCCCCCGAGGGCCAAAGGAGGTGGATCGGCCCCACCTGTTCAACTGAGAAAACCCAGAAGCGTGAGGGAAGTCTTTGTCTGTACGTGGCAGTGCAGACCATTTTCCCCGCAGACCTGCCCCCTGCGCCCTCGGGGGGTGGGGGAAACGGGCGCACCTGGATAGTAGGAAGGGGGTCCCAAAGGTGAAAAGCAACCCCCTCTTCCTTCTGGACCTTTCCCGTGATCGCGGGCAGGGGCCTGGTGCCCATTTCGCACAGCTTTCCTGGACTTGGGGTCTGGGGGAAATTTTCTTGGACGCTCCCCCCTGGTACCCCCACAAACTCCCGTGACCCCTTGGGAAAAAGAAGCCCCTACTCATCTCCTCGGTAAGTTGGAGAGATTCCGGGGACCATTCGGTTCCGAACTGACCCCCTGGTTCCCAAAGTGGGGGCTGCATAAGGGATTTGCGTTTTCCTACGTACTACCCCCCCGGCCCTCCTTCCCCATTCTCCTGGGCTCCCGTTGGCCCCAACGCCACGCCCCGTGCTCGATTGGCAGACGGGCGAAGTCCGATTGGGGTTCGGGTGTAGTCTGGGGTTTTTTTTTGGGTGGCACCTCCCCCTGTGACCCCGTTTCTTGGGGGGTCGTTAAGCCTTGCGGGCCCCCTTCCTTTTTACCATACCAACCCCTTCGAAATGTCTTCTCCGAGAAGAAAGCTGAGACTTGCCCCCCCCCCCCACGCCCATACCCAAAACTGCCCCTATTGTCTTCTGCCCGGACCTCCTCCACGTTCCGGGGTTTACCCCTGTCGGTACCTGAGACCTTGGCTATGTCTACATATTTTAAAGAACTCCAGGGGGGGGTTGATCCGCAAGTCCTCCTCTCCGCCTGGGGCCGGGTTTTTCTTCGTGGTAAAAAGGGGACCAAAGCCTGCTCCAGACTATCGAGGCCTCAACCCAAAATACGGTTAAAGAACCGCTATCCCCCTCCCCTTTGATCAGGGGAATTTTTTTTGGGACCGTTCGAGGTCCCCAAGGTTTTTACTAAAGGGGCCCTGCGGGGGGGGCTTTAAAAACCCAAGGGATCGGGAGGGCGGGGAAAAGGGAAGACCGCTTTCAACACCCCGACGGGCACTTGAGTACCTGGGTCATGCCCTTGGGGGTCTGCAATGCCCCCCGGCCGTTTCCAAGAATTGTCAATGCATTTCCGGGATTTCCTGTACAAAAGCGGGGTTTTGTGTTTTTAACGCATTTTGGTTTTCTCCCACTTAAAATCCCATAAGTTCCGTGCCCGGGTTCCCGCGTCAAGGGCCAACCGCCTCTTTCCCAAAAACTTGAGGTGCCATTTAAAGAAGCTACCATTCCTCGGCTAATTTTTTGAAAGGGCCCTACGTGGACCCCGCAAAGTTGTCTGCCGTCCTACAGTGGCCGCCCCCCTGGGTCCCCGAACCATACAAGGATTCCTGGGGTTTGCCAACTATTACAGGCAATTTATACCACATTTCTCCCCGCTGGTGTCCCCCCATGGGCTTTAACCAAGAAGAAAAGCAAACCAAGCTTGGGGCCCCCACGGCGAGGGGAAACCTTCTTAAGTTAAAAATTTTGCCTTCGCCTCTGCCCATGCTCTCTCGCCCAGATATGAACAACCATTTTTTCCCGAGGTCGACGCCTCCTCGGTGGGGGGCCCCGGGGGCCATACCCCTCCCCCCCCCCCAAAAAACCCCCAAAGGCAAAAAAAACCCTCAATTGCGGGTTTTTCTAAAAATTTTTCCTCTGCGAAAGGAACTACTTTCGCGACCCGGGGTTTGGGGCCCTCAACTGGGACGAAGAATGGAAATTTTGGAGGGGGCTCGTAAAACCCAAGTCGCATCTA
Organism: Phyllomedusa bahiana; assembly: GCA_025379985.1. Taxonomy (NCBI): domain Eukaryota; kingdom Metazoa; phylum Chordata; class Amphibia; order Anura; family Hylidae; genus Phyllomedusa; species Phyllomedusa bahiana. The sequence continues at coordinate 198,621 of JAODAL010002149.1, read as the reverse complement.
TACCGACCATAAAAATCTGCTGTACTCAGACTGCCCAAAGTTTAAATCCACACCAGCGTTGGTCCCTTCTTCCCCCGGTTTTTTTTTTTTCATTCATTTTTGCTCTGCGAACGAAATTCAAGGCGACCTCCTCCCGTGCTTGGTTTTTTTAATGGGGGACGAGTCCACTCCACCGGCACAATTTATCCCCCCGAATGGTCACTCGGCCGCACCGATAGTCTACAACGCATTCCCCCCGGCCAAGACTACGTCCCCTCCTGCTCTTCGGAAGAAGATATTTTCCCCTGGGGTATTGCTCCCCGTATTGGGGGGGCACCCCGGAGTGCGAGGGCCTTCTCTCCATCCTCATTCTCTGGTGGCCGAGCCTAGCCTAGGATGCCGTGGTTCGTGGGGGCCTGCCTTCCGTCCGGAACAAGCTCCTCGCCTAAACCCGGGAGGGGCGCCCTTCCTCTACCCATACCCAGTGTCCTTGGACCCATGTGGCCTGGATTTTATCCGGATCCCCTCCTTCCTCTGGCAAATCCTGATCTGGTGGTTACAGCCGTTTTCAAAGACCCCTTTTTCCTCTGCCGGGCCCCCCCTCAGTTCCCTTGCCAGTCTATTTTTTTTCATATTTTTCGGCTGATGGGCTCCCTGGCACATAGTGGGACCGGGCGTTCAATTGTCTCCAGTTCTGGCCTCCCCCTGTAACCAACTACAATGAAACTGGACTTTTCTTCAGCCTACCACCCCCCCGTCCAATGGGGAGTAGAGAGAGTAAACCAAACCTGGTTGCACCAGCCCTTTGTCTCCCCCGCCAGGGTGATTTTCCCGCTTGTTGCCCCGGGCCCCCCTTTTCCCTATAATCATTGGGGTCGGGGTTGTGGTGTGCTCCTTTTTTATTGTCTACGGGCACATCCCCGCCCCAAACTCCTCCCCTTTTGTGCCCTCGGAGGGGCCGCGGGAAGAGCTGTCCAGGCCTGCGCTATTGGAAAAAAAGCCACATTCCCACCCTGGCCCCGCCCGCACAAGGCTCAAGCCCACAAAAAGCGAAAGACCTCCCCAACCTTTTCCCAGGTGAAATGGGTTGTCGGCAAATATATTTTTTTCAAAAGGTTCCCCGCTATAACTGGGTCCCCCGGCCTTTGCCATTGAGGTGCTCAAGGCATTAAACCAGTAGCTTTCAACTCGCCTTCCCCCCCCCATAAGGGGCCCGAACTCCTTCCATTCTCCCTGTAAAACGGTCATCCTTAACGTTCCTGGGAATTGCCCCCCACTCCTGAGGCCCCAACCATGAGTCTTTAGGTAAAGGAGTTCTAGATATGAAGCGGTCAGAGGGAAAGGTTTTTTTTTTCATTGACTGGAAGGGGTTTCGGGCCCCGAGGAGAATCCTGGGGGCCAGAGAGCAATATTCTGGTCGGACATAATTCAAAAGGTTCCTCCAGACCGAAGGGGGGAGGCCGAAGGGGGGGGTACTGTCACAGGCGGTGGGCGCGCTACCCCGGCCCGGCCCCCTCCTCTCTACTTTCCCGGCCGCGTTTCCCGTTGTGGTTTTCAGCCTCCCCGGTGCACGCGTCCCCGACATCTAAGGTGGGCCCCGCCGGCCTGCGGATATAAAGGGGCCTGCACCGGTAATTGGCTATTTCCGGTCATTCCCCATTTAAGCCTGCCCCCTTCCCGGGGGGTGTTGCCGGATCTTTAGTCCATTTCGCCTATAGAGAAAGCGTTAAAAACCTTTTTTCGACTTACCGTGTACCGTACCATTGCTTTCCCTTCCTCGACCCCGCATCTTGCCCCCTGCCCTGACCCGTCTTTCCCCGACCACGAACCCGTGCCGCTGCCCCGACCTTTGCCGTCCCCCCCCAAAGAGCCCCGCCTGACGATTTGCACCCGCTATACCTTGGCTGCCACCGCAAACAATCCCGTCAGGGGGTAACGACCTGGTAGACTCCCACCCGAGCAAGTCCATCCGCTTTGCGTGAAAAACCGGGACCTACTAGATTCCGTTCCCCCCCCCCCCCCCCCGGGGGGCTTTCCAATCGCTTGCGGTGGGATGGGTTCCCCTCCTACGTCCGGGTACGTGACAACAGGCAGAGATGCAGATGACTTTGTGTAGAAAGCTAGAATTTTATTTACTGTCTATTTCAGAAACTGGCAAAAGAAACATATTTTTTGCATTAAAGATGCACTTTTTTTTCTCCTACAAACAGGGCTAACTCAAGTTTGTCTTATAGTCTGAATGTTTACTGGGTCCCCCAGTAAATAGGTATGGAGGGGACTCACTTGCTGAACCCACTCCATATGCACCAAGTAAAAGGGCCCCTTTTGCTGACTGCCGCTAGCAGCCCCATTAAATGGTTGAAATCCTTGTATATTTCTATTGAAGAATAGTGTACCAGCAATCATGTCCCCTAGTGGTTAAGTGCTGTAAAGGTACTGAAAGTACAAATATAAATAATGTTTTGTACAAAAAGTATCAAAAGTTCAAAACAACTCCTTTGTCTATTTACAAACAAAAAAAATGCAAAACAAAATTTCTTCACCCAAAATGAGGGGCATTGTGATCCGGTGCTTTATAACCCAAAAATTGGTAGTTGTGTTTAAAAATCTTCATGTAGACCTAAAATTATTTTCTGTAAAATAAAAAAAATGCAAACTAAAAATTTATATTTTAAAATTTAAAATTTTTTCCAGGGGGGTTAAGGGAAAAAAATGAAATTTTGAAGTCTTTAGGGGTCAGGTAATTGTGGATCCAACAGCTAAGACCATGATTAATGAGGTTGCACTATAATAATTCCATGTTCTACTTTAACAACCTGTCAATCAGAGAAGTTATAAAAGTAAGTTATATAAGGATCAGATCTCTAGGACACTCATTTTTGCTTAGTCCACATTACCGGCTGGAGATCAGGATGAACTTGCGCTGTTCTTTTTCCTAGACTTTAAAAGGTGCATTGGGATAACTAAATTAATAGCAGTTACAGAATCAGTCAGTGAGAGCAGTCAGGGTTCATCAATTTCATTTTTATCCTCTAAATATACCAAGCCAAGAAGTCACAGAAGGGTTTTTCAATGAAGAAAGTTTGACCTATTAATTTACAGTAACTGTAATAAATATTAAGGGCCACATGTATGAAACAGTTTTGGTCTAAAACTCACTTTTTTCCCCATAGAAACCTATGGGGAAAAAAGGGAGTTTTAGACCAAAACCGTTTCATACATTTGTGGCCCTAAGTTTATAAAAATGCAGCCTAGGTGGGATAGTCATATAATTTCCTTATCTGTACTTTAGTGTTTAGGAGTCTCTCAGAATTGGAATATTGAATGCAGGTAGTCTCTATACTTTGTACCAAAATTAAAATAGGTACTTAGTTATTACAGTTGAAAAAAGATATGTGACAACATAAATCAACATTGCAAGATATGTTTAGTTATTTTTTGTTATTTTTTAGGAACTACTTAACTCTGCACATAACTATGTAATCCCATTGCTGCACAATATAATCAGCAGCTCTCCAGATGAAATGACTACTTAAAGGGGTTTTATAATCACACGCTATCACAGACTTGAGCTGTTTCTCTTTCTTACGGCTTCAAATCCAGGGGCAGGTCTCTCCTCCCAGTAGGCGGATCTCTCCTCGCAGTAGACATGTCTTCCCCTCACTGAAGACTGGTGACATCATCATTCTGTGTGAGCAGTGGAAGGGAGAGGATGTCACAGCTCTGCAGACCTTCTGCAGTGGTCAGTTCTCATAACTGAAGAGCTGTCACTTCCCTCCCAGGCTGCACAAGCTCCTTGTATCCAGAACACCTGTATTGCTGTAAGCAGTTATACATACAGCCTGAAATTAAGAAACAAATGTGAGGAATGTACTCTGCTCCCTCCTATGTTATCAGGCATGAGGTAGAGGGGAGCAGAGTGTATAAGGCTGTGTTAAAATGGGGGGAGGGAATCTAGCAACTAGAGACTAAGTAATCCTTCACATAGAGCTGAGAGATGAGCATAGAGAAGCTCAGAGAGCCTTTATTATACAGACACAACCATCACAACAAGGCACCTAGTTTCGCTTTCATTTTCCACAGCTAAGAGGGGAGTAAGCACAGAGTGCAGGCAGGCAATCACAGCACAGGGGTGTGTGCCCCATCCAGGGGGCGTGTCCCAACAGGCTGAATTAAATATCAGTCAGCCAATCACAGAAAAGGGGGCATGGCCCGACCCCAGGCTGCAGTTTTAGGTGTAGAACACACAGATTAGCTAATAGCTGCTATATTAAATGATTTAGGCAATGCAAATCAATTGCAAAAGTGCTTAATTTTACTGTCCCCATCATTAGAAATATGATATTTGTAGCAAGAAAACCCCTTTAAAAGGAGCCCATCATATTGAACATTTAGTTTGATCTGTGGGAAGCATGTTATGGAGCACGAGGACCTGAACATATTAATATATAGTATTGTAGTAAGAGATTAAGTATAACTTGTATTCTGCTCATTTAATTCTCTGCATGTTCTGGGCTTGGTAGTCCAGTGAGCAGTCTTACTTAGTAATTGACAACCTTTCCTATGCTACTGTGCATACAGTGTAAACAAAAAGCAAGTCCCAGCAGCACTCCAACACTGAAAAATATACATGTTCAAAAAAGAACAAAGGATGTAAATATTATCAATCTCTGAATCCAGAAGATTAATTTAATAGAAGAGATCCAGCATCCTAAAAAAGCTTGAAGTTTATTGTAGACACATTAAAAATTCCAAAACAACACTCAGGATAAAAAGGTGCAAGCTGCTTCGCATTTCAAGTTAGATAGAACTTGAAATGTGTTAGCGGCTTGCAGGGCTGTTCCTAGGCTAAACTGCACTCAGGGTGAGGTGAAGAAATTTAGCCCTCCCCTCCCGTAACATAATGCACCACAATGCGACATCGTCAACTAAATATACAAAAAAGCTTTAACACATTGTGCTACATATAAAACTAATAAATAATAGTCATACAGTTACCAAATAACACTGTTACACAAATCCAGAATCCCAGGCTAATAGTACCAATGTCCCACTAAGACCACATATCGCTAACACATATTGACCGAATAATACCGCCACACCGTTGACCACATATCACCAGCACACAGTGACTGAATAATATACAATACCATAAATGAATACAAACCATTATACTACTCCCTATTTTTTAACGGGAATTCAGGGGACCATTTCAGTTGTGAAAAAAACCAATTTGTACAAAAAAGGGTTTTCGCAAGGGCTATAAAAGATTTCAGTAAAATTATATCCGGGGGCTTACAAAAGACGTCTCTGAAGAGTTTTTTTCTTTTCTTTTTTTTTTTTCTCCATCTTCCCCAACCGCTAAAGGGGGGGGTTTTCCCCCCCCGGGGCCCACGGAACCCCTTTTACTGAAAAATTTTTCAAAAAAAAACATCTTAGACCCCCCTCAAATTTATCAGCACTTCTCTCCCCAATCCTATCTCTATTTCAAACACCCCCCCCTATAAACCCCCGCCCTATAGTAGCCATGCAATATTGGGCCCCCTTTTTGCCAGGCAGTAAGGGCCCCCGGGAAAACCATGTAGTTGGGTCCTGTACCCATGTTTTGTAGCCCCTTTTAGGGCCCGATGTTGGGGCCCGGGAGGCCCGGTAATTTTTGTCCCCCTGTAACTGTAAGGGGGCCCCCGGGGCGGAAAAAGTGGATCCTCCCGGACCAACCGCAAGGATTTGGGTTTTAAACCACGCCAGGGAGCGGGGGTTTTTAAGTTTTGGGTCCCGGTTTTTTTCACCAAAAGGGGCCCCCCGGGAAGGCGGGGTGGCCTTTTCTACGGCGGGAGTCCCACCAGGTCGCTACCCCCTGAAGTGGGCTTTTCTTGCGGAGGCAGCCCAAAGGGGTAGCGGTTTGGTTTTAAAATTGTAAGGGGGAAGGGGTCCCTTTGCGGGGAAAAGGCAGAAGTCCAGGGGCAGACAGCGAGGGGTTTGTGGTCCGGGACAGCGGAAAGGGTTCAGAGAGGGGGCCAGAGGTTTCGTGGTTTAGGAAAACGAAGGCAAACGGGGGAAGGGGACACGGAAAATCGAACAAGATTAGGAAAAGCATTCACTATAAGGGAGAGGCAATAAAAGATTTGGCGGGGAAATGGGTTTGGGAAACGCCCAGGTAAAAATAGAGGCAACGCCACCCAATTTTGGGCCAATTTTCCGCCGCGCTGGCCCTTTAAATTTCACGACCCGGGCGCGCGCGGCCCTGGAACGGGGTTGGCCCCGGGAAAGCGGGGGCTGCGGAGATGGAGCGGGGCCGGGTGATACTGGCGCCAGGGGGTGAGTGCGCCCCTACCCACCCCGGGCAACGGGGCACTGCCCAGTAGCGCGGGCACAACAGAGTGCGGCGGGGCCCCCGCCTGAGTTGCGGGCGTTGGGGCCCGTTTGAACGTAGCCCTGTAGTAGCCCCCTTTAGCCAGGCATAGCCCCTGTAGCCAGGCAGTAGCCCCTGAATCCATCTGTAGGGGGCCCAAAGAAGCAAAAGGCCCCCAACCCGTATTACCCCTGTAGTACCCCCCTTTTGCCGATAGTAGCCCCCGTAGCCAGATAGTAGCCCCCCGAACCCTGTGGTGGCCTTATAGCCCGTTGGGAGCCCCTTATAGCCCCCAAGCCATTTTGTAGCCCCTGTAAGCCCCCCATAGCCAAGTATAACACCTGTATAGCCCCAAAAGTCAATAGTAGCCCCCCCCTTTGCCATTAAAATAGCCCCTGTAGTAGCTCCTAAGAGGTAGAGCCCCCCAAAACAGGAATAGCCCCTTAATTTAGGCAGTAGCCCCAGTATAAAATCCCTTACCCTAAAAGCCCTATAGCCAGATAGTATCCCCTGTATAGCCCCCATATCGGTAATAGCCCTTATATCAGATAGTAGCCCTATGTCAGGTAAAGCCCCCTTTTCCAAATAGTAACCCCCCTTTGCAAACCCCCCATAGTCAGGCAGTAACCTCTATACCAGGCAGTGCCCCTGTGAGATAGTACCCCTTTTAGTACCCCTATAGTCAGGGAATAGCCCTGTAGCCAATAATATCCCCAACCCGATAATTTTCCCCTATAGTAGGGAATACCCCTGAGTAACCCCCTTAGCCAGGTAGTAACCCCTGTATAGACCCCATAGCCAGATAATAGCCCCCTATAGTCAGATAGTAGCCCCTATAGACATGTACTAGCCCCTGTGTATCCTAAGCTAGGGATAACCCCTGTAGTAAACCCAAGCCCGAAAAACCCCAAAATCAGATATACCCCTTGCCATTTTAGTAGCCCCAGTATAGCCCCCCTATAAACTAGTAGTAGCCCCTATAGACAGGTAATAGCCCCTATATTCAGGTAGTAGCCCCTGTAGTAGCCCCTATAGCCAGGTAATAGCCCATTTAGCCAGGTAATAGCCCCTATAGTAGCCCCAATAGCCAGGTCCTAGCTCCTATAGTCAGGTAGTAGCCCCTGTAGTAGCCCCTATAGCCAGGTAGTAGCCCCTATAGCCAGATAGTAGCCCCTGTAGTAGCCCCTATATTCAGATAATAGCCCCTATAGTCAGATAGTAGCCCCTATAGCCATGTAGTAGCCCCTGTAGCCAGGTAGTAGCTCCTGTAGTAGTTCCTATAGCCAGGTAGTAGCCCCGTATAGCCAGGTAATAGCCCCTATAGTCAGGTAGTAGCCCCTGTAGAAGCCCCTATAGTCAGGTAATAGCCCCTCTAGCCAGATAGTAGCCCCTGTAGCAGCCCCTATAGTCAGGCAGTAACCTCTATAGCCAGGTAGTAGCCCCTGTAGTCAGATAGTAGCCCTTGTAGTAGCCCCTATAGTCAGGTAATAGCCCCTGTAGTCAGGTAATAGCCCCTGTAGTAGCCTATATAGTCAGGTAATAGCCCCTATAGTCAGGCAGTAGCCCCTGCAGTAGCCCCTATAGTCAGGTAGTAGCCTCTGCAGCTAATGATAATTAAAAAAATAAATACTCAACTCGCCACGGTTCCTGTGTCCAGGTCCGGGAGATGCTGAGCAGCCGCTTACACTGTCACGCAGCTCCCAGGGATCTCCTGGGCCAGCAGAGGCTGCCGACTGAGGAGATTTCGCATCACAGGGGGCGTGGTGAAAGCTATGCGCCCCCTAAGACGCTGATACATACATGGGAGTAGGCAGGATGCATTGATGCTAACGATCCGTCCTGCTTCCTCCCTTTACCAGCAGTTTTATAATGGCCGCACAGATTCAAGGGCTGACTTCCAGGTGGGCGAGGCGGGCGGCCGTGGCACCCCCCACGGGTGAGCGGAGCCTCGCCCGTCCCGGGCGATCACCCACCTCGCCCTTCCCTAGGAACGGCCCTGGCAGTATGCAGCTCATTTTCCTGTGTGTCATTTTGGAACTTTTAATGTCTCTACAATAAACTTCCCGCTTTTTAGGATGCTGAATCTCTTCTACTAAAATGTATCATACATAAAGGCAATTCCCATGTCTATCCGTGCATCCACTAAGTGTAGGTGAGCTGGAACTTCTCTATTTTACATACAAAATAAATTTAGTCCTCATCGGGGGGCGTGGCCAGCTATGTGAGGAGACGGACGTGCTTTAGTGGAGCTCCGTCAGGGACTACAGAAAACCAGCCTTTGCAGCCACCTAAAATGAGCAAGAGACGCTCTAAAACAGCTCCCAGGACCCTCAAGCACCAGGCAGCCAGTGAGTGGCCCTTGTAGAAACTTTTTCACCTCGCTCTCGGGCCTGGCAGACGACTCACCGTCCTCCCACGCATCCCCCCTGGAGCCGCCATCTTGCCCGCCGGAGTCAGAGAGAAGGCCGCGCCAGAACACCGTAGCTTCTACAAAGGCTGCGGGGGACCGCTTCCGACCACAGGAGAGATCGGCCCACCAGCCAGCGTCTACGCAGCCACCCCGCCTTCCTCCTCTGGCCCCTCTCTCCGTGGAACTCAGAAACCTATCAGCAGTGAGCCTCTGCAAGACGCGGGCAGGGAAAGAGGCGCCGCACCTGTCACTGCTGCAACATCGTCTCGCGGGGGATCGTTCGGCGCACGCAGCAAGCACCAAGACACTGAGGAGCCCGCTCTTAAGAACTGCCGGTACGTGCTCCCCTCACACGCCTCTGCCTCGTCCGGCCCCGTCCTCGACCCCTGCGATCGTGATGGAGGAGGGGGAGGGACCCCTGTTAACCCATTGGGGAGCTCAGGACATTGCGGAGAGGCATTGCTTCTCCTCCCGGAGGGGGACCGGATTCCCACCAGGCCACAAAGGGGCCCTCCTTAAACCCCTCTTCTGCTTCCCTGGCCTGTGGGCGGCTGAACCGTGAGTTCACCGGGGCTGGGGACAGCATGGCAGGGGCAATGACCTATTCGGACATCACACAAAAAAGAGCCCTCTGGCCCCGGAATTAGGCTTAGCCCAAGAGGCGATCCCCTTTAATTGGACATTTTCAGGGGCCTCCGGGGGTTTTCTGGCCCCTCTTCTCAGGTCTTCCTGATGCCCTACAGAAGGACTTGCAGCCCCCGACACTCCTCTGCCTCCTCGGGCACCCACAAGATATGGGACTCTATCCGCCATTGACGATGGAACACTGCCATGTCATGCTCTCGTTACAACATGCAGCGCAGTGGGTTCTAACCCGGCCTCTCCATCTGGGGTGATAGCCCTGATGAACCACCTCCAGGCCAGTCTTCTAGGTCGCCAGACACAGCTACTAGGACCTGCTCCCCCCAGAGGAAGCCATTCACACCCTAGCCACTCACCCTGAGCTCTTCTTTCTCTGATTCCCACTAAGAGTGATATTCAAAAGATGGCGCAAGATTTACACCATGCTTGAAAACAAGATCTTCAGCCTGTGCGGGCCCGACATAACAGTTTTGGGCAAGAGAGGGTTCAACGGGTTGGAAAACCCATCAAACATCTAAAGACTCTGCTATCAGGCTTGCAGCCCTCGGTGGCGGAACAACAGAATCATTTTTTCAGCCAGTGAACCACATTGATGACCTGGGAGAACCGCAGCAGACGAAAACAATATTAGAAATTGGGGCGTGCGGGAGTCGGGTAAAAACGGGCGAGTGATACCTACCCTCCAAAGGCCTTTAACTATGTCTTGGGCAGGCCGGAAGGGGTTGAAATCGAATTTGATCGTGCACATAGAGCGCTTTGTCCGCAGAGCCAAGACCCTGACCGACCCAGAGACGTTATTTGTAGGGTGCATAAACACACGTTGAAGGGAAAGAGATTATGAGGAAGGCGAGGCTCATGGAAATTGTTAAACACTTGGCGACATGCAATTGGACTTGTTTCCTGACCTCTCAAGGGGGACCCTGCGGTTTCCGAGCTTTTTTAAAAACCGCTGTTGGCCATTATACAGGGAAAGGGGCATCCCTACCGTTGGGGCTTCCCCTTCTCGATCCAGGTCCGCCTTTTGGGGACAAGGTCCCTCCCCTTGCGCACTCCACTTCCTGGCCTTCCCTTATAAACCCTTCCCCACCTAACCCTGCGGATGGGAAAGAAGTGCTGACACAGGACCTGCTCCTGTCAGAATCTGATGGGGCTTCAACGCTCTCGCCTCTGGAGGCGGCTGCACCGCGACCTCAGCGTTCTAGACCAGACCTTGCAGCCGGGCGTTCCAGGAGCCCCACCGTGAACTTCAACTTCCTCGCCAAGGCTTCGCTTCGATTTCCATTGGCGGACTTGACTCTTTTCTTCTTGATTTCTGGGAGCCTGGGACTCAGGGTTCGGGAGTGGAGACCTATCTTGGAGGTACTTACTCTTTAACCTGTGCCTCCTTTATTAGAGTCTTTATATGTTTCGGGTTGCTCTATGAGTTCACGACTTCGGTTCTTACATCATGATAGCTCAGGATGTTTCTTATTGCTCTTTACTACTGTTGCTGGTTCATATTGTATGGGAGCTGGGGGGGTACGGGTCCGTTGACACGCGCTCTATTGGCAGTGTCGTGGCCTCCCCCCCCAGCTCTCAGATTTCCACTGTACCTCCTTTTTCCCTGCGTCTCCAGGTTTAGTGCTGGTACGACCCCCACTATATGCATTGATATTTTGTTTTGGGCCGCTAGTCCGGCCCCCTGGGATACTAGCCAGTTATAACATTCTTCGGCCCTCGCAGTCGTATTTCTGTTTATGCTTTGTATTGGCCTCGGTATTATAGGCCTTTTTCTTTGATATTGTTGAATTTTTTTTATGTTTATTCACTGTGTTAGGTCGGTTCTAGCTGTCCTTGTGGGCCTTTCTCGGGCTTTGTTTCCAGAGCTTTTTTTTTTTTTATTCCCCAATGGCTAGCATTAGGGTTACTCCCTTAACGTCAAGGGATTCAACACGCCCGAGAAAGGTTCACAAATTCTATATCACCTCCACAAGCAGCGGTCGCGTATTGTTTGTATACAGGAGACCCATCTACTGAGCACTCATATAAAGAGCTTCTGTAATAGGTACTTCCCTGCCTGATACCACAGTAGTAACGCGCTTGCCAGAACCAGGGGGTCGCTTTTTTTCCACAAGTGGGTGCCGGGTTCAGATCCTGATGTCCTTCCAGATACTGACGCTCGCTACCTATTCATAAAATGCTCCATTCAGGGGACGCAATCTACACGGTCGCTAATATTTACGCACCCAACACTGGCCTCGCCCTTTCTCTCCAAAACTTGGACATTCTTACGGGTTGTCCCTCAAGGCAACTGTCCTTTGCGGGGACCTCAACCTGGCCCTAAACCGGTATTGACCCCTTGAGTGGTCGATCCTTTAGGGTCGGTAGCTTATTTGGCCAGGATCCGTAAATGGCTCCCTTTGACATGCAGTTGGTGATGTTTGGCGTTCCTTCATCGGGGCGAGAGGGATTATACTTTTTTTCAAACACCCAAACAAATCCTATAGTAGGATAGATTACATTCTCACCTCCCACTCCTTGCTCCCACATGTATCTCATGCCTTCATTGGCAACATCCTCCACTCAGACCATGCCCCGGTTCACTGCAACTTTACGCTTCCAAACTTCAGCAAACCCCCCTTTTCTTGGAAGCTAAATGGTCCTTTTGTCCGATTTTCGGTGTGTCTTGCAGACTTGAAAGATTCAGTTGCCTCCTTCGTTTAGTGCATTCTGTGACCCCACTCTTTCCCCAGATTAAATGGGAAGATTCAAACGGTCCTGCGTGGTGTTTTATAAAAAACATGGCGCTAGGCTTTTAAAAGGGAAAGATCGCGTAGGCTTTCCCTCCTCATGCAGAAATTGCACTGTCTTGGCGGCTCACAAGTTGGCGAACCTGGAGTCGGACCTTAGGGACTGACACGCACTCGTCACGAAAATACTTTCAGTTGATGGATCAAAACCCATAAACGCTATTGGCAGCTTATGCTCTAGCTCCTTCTACGTTATGGAGCAACAAGCGGGCAAATGTTTGGCCCGTGCCCTCGTGATAAAAGAGCCTCCTGTTCATCCCCTCTATCAAAAACTCAAATGGCCACCTGGTTTCCCCCTCACCAGAGTAAATTTTGAAAGGGAAATTTATGATTTCTACACTGGGCCTTATAATCTTCCTCCCCGGGGAGCCGATGGACACTGGATCCCCACACAGCCTTCATCAGTCCTTTCCAAAACTTTCTCTACCTCCTTGGAACCCTCAATACCCCGCCTCTTTGGAGGAACCTTTTGGCCCCCATGAGCTTAAAGGGGTGATTTCTGCCCTACCTGGGGGAAAAGCCCAGGTCCAGATGGATATACAGCGTTTTTTTTTTTTAAAATCTTACGAGGATTCACGTTCCCCTGTGGATCATTTAATGACTATCCAAGGGAAATCGTTTTAATCCTGCATTTCTGCGGCGTTTATAACAGGAATCCCCAAAAGAGAAAAAGGGAAAGACCCCACCCTATGTCCGAGCCCATTGAAGTATTTTTCATAAACACTGACGCTAAGGGTCTTTGCGAAACTGTCCCTTGTCTTAGCCCCTTGCTGAACTCGTCATCCATCTGGATTCAGGTAGGGTTTGTTCCCTCTAGGGAGGCGAGGGATTAAAACCCTTAAACATTTTCTTACTCAAACATATCCATGCATCCAAAATCCCCTGTGTATTGTTATCCCTAGACGTCGAAAAGGCGTTCAACCGAGTGGACTGGACGTTCTTCTGGGGGGTACTGGAGCATCTGGGCTTGGGACCGACAATGATGAATCGCATAACAGCTCTTTACCAGGCTCCACACGCGCAAATTCGAGTCAATGGCGAGCTCTCTCCCCCTTTCTTGATCAGCAATGGTACCAGGCAGGGTTTTCCTTTTGTCCCCCTACTCTACATCCTGGCAATAGAGACCTTATGCAGGGTATAAGGGGGACACTCTATCAGGGGTATCCCATTGTAGTCAACAGGTAAAGTGCTCGGCATTCGCCGACGACTTGCTGTTATACCTCACTGAGCCCATGATATCAATGCCGGCAGTACTCAGAGTTCTACAACAATTTGGCGACATTAGCCAACAAAGTTAACATGACCAAAGTATAAGCCCTAAGTCTGAATATTGCAGTGGGTCCCCTGAGGCAACTGCAGTCCTCCTTCCCCTTCTCCTGGTCCACCTCTTCGTTTAAATACCTGGGAATACTGTACATATGACCGCCAACTTGGATAAGATCTTTGAACTAAACTTTTCACCAATCCTCACTAAAATTAGCGATGACCTCCTGAAGTGGGATAGGAAAAGACTTCGTTGGATAGGACGTATCAACATTGTTAAAAATGAACTCCTCCTCCTCGCCTTCTGTATTGTTCCAAATATTCCTATTGTACTCCCTAAGTCCTTCTTTGTTGCCTCCGAGTTCTGATTACTGACTTTGTATGGGGCCCAGAAAGTCCCAGAATTAGCATATCCATTCTCACGAAGGGCCCAAAGCGAGGGAGGATTAGCTTTGCCCGACTTTCACTCATTACTATCTGCGGCAACCCTGGTTCGGGTTTTGGACTCCTATCATAATTCACCCTTTAAAAAATTTTGGGTCCAGTTGGAATCTTTACTGTATAAACCCGGTAGCAGCATTGCCCTGGCTATCACCCCTTGTTTGCCAAAGGAAATTAGTTTTACAGGTTCCCCCTGGGAAACCCCAAATTTCTATCTTGGTTTGCAGAAGGTTTCCTTCCAAGATGACTCTATTTAAAGCAGGAGGCCCTTGTACACCCTTAGCGGGCAACCCGGCCGTCCCGGAGCCTATAACCTCGGCTTTACTTAAGCTAATGGGGTCAGCCCCGTCCTCCTTGATTTTTAAGAAGGTTCTCAGCGAAAATTCCCTCAAATCCTACCAAGAACTTACCGATGGCTCGTCATCGACAAGTTTTTCTAGGTTAAATTACTATCAGCTGAGGAGGGCCCTTTTTGCAATGTGTAAGGCCCGACTCGACCTCCACAGGGCCCCTCTGGGCGTTTGAGGAATGGTGCCTGGGGACTCTGTGGGGAAACATGCTCTTTCAAGAATATATAGGGCTTTTGCAGCCAGTGATTATGGATGTTTCCCTTTTCAGGCAAGCTGGGAGAGGGAACTGGGGCGGCCCTTTACAGCAGAGGAATGGACAAAGGTATTTTACCTCTCACATAAGTCGTCAGTCTCTGTGAAAGCGCAGGAACTGAACTATAAAATAGCGACACGCTGGTATAGAGTTCCGACCTTGTTACATTCCCTTTACCCGGGGGTGTCTAATATTTGCTGGCGCTGTAAGACGGAAATTGGTACCAGGTCCCGTGTCTGGTGGAGCTGTGCGGCGATTCAGCCCTTCTGGCTGCAAATACTAGAACTCATACATTTTATCACAGGGATAAGTCTCTCCAATGATCCGGCTGTACTGCTCCTCTTCCAGGTACCTCTCCCGCCTTCCTCTTTAGGGCCATTTCTCTCCTTCCTCATCCTGGTGCAAAAACTGATATTTCCCCTGTTTATGGTTGTCCGGGAAAGAGACCGTCTGTAACCTCTTGGTGCGAGAAGTCCTAGCTTACAGCTATGGGAAAGGAACTTTCGAATGATTCTCCGCAATTGGCGACTCGCCACCTTCAGATTTGGGAAGACTGGTTAGTCTTTTGCCAGTCGGACGCTATAAATCTTTTGCCTGTGAGGCGCATGTGCTCTCCTCTTCTTGACACTTGCTGCTTGGGTTTCTTTTTCGTTTTCTTTCGCTGATGGTGACATTTTTACAGGCCTTGAGACCGGCCGCACACTCGGTTATTTATTACTTATACCGTCACGCATACTGTATTTATTTCATATTTTGGTGGATTTTCAACATGCCTGTTGTGTGTAATTCTTTTACTTCTCCTTGTCTTGACTTTTATTGGTTTAATAAAAATCCCTTTTTGAATATAAAAAAATAATTTAGTCCTCATCATTTAATTACATGCTCATTATGGGTTTGGGAGTCCAATGGGCGGTCTTACTTGCTGATTGACGGATATCACTGTATGCACAGTCTTCAATAAACGGCAACAGCATCCAGTTCAGGTGTAGAAAAAAAACCTTGGGCGACATGTATGAACGTTGGCGCTGACAGGCCAGTTCTAAACAGTTTTAAGGGGTATTAGAAAGTGCAGAATTATGAAAACCCGTTTTCTGCAGGTCATACATACAGGAGCATTGTAGTGCCAATACCACAAGTCTGGCTAAGGCACCACCGGTAACTTGGTCTGGTTGTTCTAAATGTTCTGTACCTAGATTTGATGTCAAAGAATCATAGATCGGTATAATCTTATTAATGTGGTTGCGACGCCCCCAGAACACCCCTAATCTTTGGCACATTAAAAAGTGTCTTTCGCATATACAAAGGGACTTATCACTGCCAAAGTTTGGAGTGCACCTGTTCATATATTCTTTTTGACTCAAAGTACACCAGAAAACTGGTGCAGACCCGTTCACACATGTCACCCCTTGTGTTTGTTTCATCTCAAAATAACAGACATGCAATGTTCTCAAACAAGTTGGAGAAAGGCTCATATTGTTGGCTCGAAACATTGCATGTCTGTCTTCTTGGGATGAAATAAAAACAAGCTTTTTTCTACACCCAAACTGGATGCTGTTGCCGTTTATTGAAGACTGTGCATACAGTGACATCTGTCAATCAGCAAGTAAAAGCGTCCACCAGGATCCTAAACCCAGAATGAGCATAGAATTAAATGAATAAAATCCAAATTAAATAATTGTGCTTTCCCCACAAAACTATATATCATACTGCTCAGCTTCTTCTGCTTTATACCATGCTGCTGGCAAACAGGGCCATCTTAACATATTATGGGCCCCTGGCCATAGCACAGCAGTGGGCCCTTCCATGAGCCCCCCCTCCCAAGCATACCCATCACGTCAGTTATGTGTGGACACCAGCAGCATACAAGACTGGCAGGGCAGGAAGCCTTTGGTTCCCTTCTCCAAAATAGTTTTTAACTGTTTGCACATCCTAAAAACACACAAACAGTTAAATAAGCAAAACCAACCACGGGATCCAGGTTATGTTTCTTGTATTCCTGTGACATACATACACCACTTGGGGCCCCTGTACTTGTGGGGTCCCCGGGCAACTGTCTAGTGTGCCCAATAGGAAAGATGGCAAATCAGACTTCATTTTCAACGTGAAAAGTTGCTTTTAAACACTACAATACTTTGCACTGGGCTGTGCAGTTGATGAAGGTGATGGAGGTGTGAAACATTAGTCATACCGCAGTCAATCTTGAACTGTGACTAACTGCGGAGTAGTCCCAATATGGAACACACTGGACTAAATCTGGTCACCTTTTTAATTTTACTTGCTATCACTTTGTATCATTGAAACTGGTACAGGAACGGGTTAATTCAAGCTAACATGATAACCTGGCAAGCACATATAGTGAGCGTTACAAAATATTCTGAGTGTAAATAATAACAGTAAAACTGTATTTTATTGAAGAAGCAGTCCACTGCTGTGAATGTAATATATAGCATACACCTTATTTGTGTTACGTTATCATACATGGCAGCTGCCTGTCTTATATAATGAAAACGTATTTCTTTATCTGTTGATATAAGAGAAGCAGAATGTGGAAATTTATAACAGGGTCAAAATACCAGGGCAGCAAACATTTTCCGTTTAAAAACAAGAGAGAATAGAAATACCAGCAAAAAAATCAAATAATAAGAAATAATACAGAAAACATTCCCTGAATTAATAATGTGCACTCTTATTATTTATATCTATCTACTCTGTCACACTGATATAATTATCTAAATCATAACATTAGGTCAATGACAATACAATAAATGTTAGGTCGGGCCTTGCGTCGTTTCAAAAGCAGCAGTGAAGAGGTTAAGAAAAAGAGCTATTCCTGATGTGGGGTGCAGCTGTGATTTTTACACTAATTTACATAGCAATTTGGGACCACTGGGCTTATACCTTTACCGTACTCTATAATTTTGATCTCCAAAAATAGCATTGTTTGCAATGGGAAGAAAAAAAAATCTTTTAAAATTATTTTTTTCTCTCTCTTTCTCTTTTAACCACTTCTCTGTATTGTAAATCTATCTTGCATCGATACTGCTGTAAACATATTTTTTTCTACATGAAATTACATTTTCTCTTGATGTTGGACTTGAGGGATAGCTTTTAAAGCACTTATGCCATTATCCCCTGGGCCAGTGATACTGAAACGTCTTCAGTCCCATAAGTTATTTGTCAACTACTTATTTCTAATACGATAGGGACTATAACATATGGGCTTGTATAAAGTGTAAAAGGAACACAAGTTATAGAATATCATAGTAAATTCTCAAGGTAGCTATTTTATTATTGTTGCTCTACAGTCAAATTCCCAGTATCCATGTGAATACTCTTTTCCCACAGTACAGATACAGATGCATGTGTCAATTGCTAAGATGAAAAAAATGATTCATAGATGTGTATATGTATACCGTATGTATGTGTATATGTATTAAATATATATACAGTATGTATGTATATATATATAATATATATATATATATTATATATTATTTATATTATATATAACCACCACACAATTTTTTTAATGTGGAAAAAGCAGAAAATCCATATAGCTTTAGTTACATATATACCAATTAATGCAAACAAAATTGCAGTAGTATTTGATTGTTTCATTTCCATGTAGCTTTTATTTTATCTTAATTTGCGGAGCTCAAACACTTATCTGCCCTAGTCTGGATGGGAATAAGTTCACACCTATCAATATTTTATGGGGATGCTATAAGTACCTTAATGTTTTTGATTAGAGTAATCAAGTAGTACAAGGTAGTGAACAAGCTGATACATAATAATAAACATCAATAATGTAACCAGTATATAATACTAATCAAACCAGACAAAATAATACAAATAATAAAAGGCAACTGTTACATAATCATAGTTCTATATGAATCATGCATAATACTTTTCTCTGTTATTAGTATTGTTACATAGTATGTGTATTATGTATAACTACCTGTCTGCAAGCCCCTATTTGCTTTTAATGTAATGCATTGAACCGCCTTCACCCTGGGTGGACAAATACAGTATATTTTTATGCATTGTGCTCTCCATCTTGAGAATCTTTTGCAGTGGTAGCTACAAACAGAAACTGTTGCCTTGGATGGAGTGTCTGTGTAAGGGTATGCTCACACATGATAGAAAATCCATGACAAACCAACATATATGGGATACATTTTTGCCAATAGCCCTGAAACAGATCTGCTAAAGGTGAGAATACCGAAAAGGACTCTGACCAAAGCTGAAGTCTTGTTCTGGGTGGTAAGTTAAGTACATATTGCAATTATGCTTGGTCCCAAGCAGTCACTTTTCTGCACTGAATGCAGATGTCTGTTCAGAAGAGAACACTATATATACCAAAAACATCAATTAAAACATGGTAATCTGCTGGCAGGTCATTTCTAAAATTCCTAATTGCTAACACTATGTAGTCCTGCATATGGGAATTTTTTGTATATATGTAACTGTGATAAATAATTAAGAGTTTATTTCGGTCACTGCTCAGTAGCATTCGATTTTTATGGAGAATTCTAGGAAATGTTTACATAAATATTTGTCCAAAATTAAATGTTTAATATGATAATCGATGTGATAATGAAGATGTACAGATTACATGTTCCTCAACCTCCAAATAGTATTCATCAGGAAAAGACAATCCAAGGATGTGCAAAATGTAATCCCAGAATTAATTTATTTTTATACATTTAAGAAGTCCAAAAAATAATGCAGGATGACCTTGTATAAGCATTGTGTTTACCAGCAGCTTACATTCTGGGAATAGTTATTATGTCAGCATTTCCCAGTGTTTTGCACTGTAACTTAATTAGTATTTGAAATACCTTTACTTATCTATTACAATAGGCCTCTGTATGAAAGCACATTTATTGACTTTAAATAGATTTTTCTGCTCTTTCATAAAAAGCAAAACCTGTATAAATCACACAATAAGGCACATTTTCAGTATCAAACACGTGATGTGCATTACTAGAACCCTATTGTACATCAAATTTACCACAAGATGGCAGCATTTGCAGGTTATCAGTGTTTCTGTAGTATACAATAAACTGTACCATGCTCTGATGACTGTATTACTCTGTTATAGTATATTTAACAATGTATATGAATAGTAAATAGGATGGCCTCCCCTGCCACCGAACCACCACCTGGACACTGATCACACTGAGAGGTCAATGCCAGTAAAAGTTTTATACAGGCAACGGTAATTACGGCAGCGCTTGAGTGGGCAACTGTTTGCACCTTCGGCCATCACTAAACAAAGTGACTGATGCATGATATTCATACCACAAAAGGAATATGTTTACTACCAGTTAGATGAATGGCCAGTACCCAGAAACCTCTGACCAATTCAAAACCACATGGAAAAAAAGGTAATGTCTAAAATATAACTTTTATTAATAATAACTTAAAATATATCCCACTAACAACTCTCTCTAGAACTACCAGGGCAATACTGTACAATGAATAACAGTCCCTACCCTAAAGTGCAAGATGATCGCCCCGATAAAGGGCGCTCTTGCCCGAAACCGGTCCCTAGGAAAATTGACAAATATGATCCTCTAGTCTGGTTCCAACATGTTTCGACCAGCCTGTAAAGATTATTATACCTGGTCACCTCAGGGGACCAAAATGCAGGAATTCAGACTAAAGGTGTTCAAAAATAATTGTCAAATAATGCACTACAGGTATACTATGCTTAATCCAAGATACCTGATAAAATGACAATACCAACTAGAGAAAAAGAGAATAAGGATGAGGTATTCATCCCAGAAAGTAAGAGGTGGTCATATCCAAAAATCTCAATACCTTAGGTAATAGTAATATACATTACCGATATATAGAGGAACCACCCCACTGTTTCAAGGTGTAGTGACTGTAAAGAAAAGAAACATACATATAGCACTCAAAATAAATTTTAGCTAGTGAATCTAATAGCGCTGTAAGCCCCTAAAAGATTACTTACTTATAGACACCTCTATGTCATCTCTAGCCCTGTCAGGGCATTGCAGCATAGGCCACATTCAATAGTTCAGAGAGTTGTTAGTGGGATATATTTTAAGTTATTATTAATAAAAGTTATATTTTAGACATTACCTGTTTTTTCCATGTTGTTATGATATTCATACCAGCCTTGGGCCAAGTAGGTTAAAAAAAAAAAAAATTAAAAGAAATAGTCATCTATTGGTTCACCCACCACTACCACTCCGACACGCCCAGATGCCCACTTCTCTAAACATCCGTTGTCTAATATCAATGAAGATCAGGTCCATGGGCACTTTTGAGCAGCAGCAGAACGGGACTTGGGAGGTGAGTACAGCGTTTATTTTTACTGCAGCCTGACCGTTTAGAAATCATTTTTCATAGCTGGCATACTCATTTAAAGCACTTATAACTGAAATTTTCATGACAGCTGACATGCAGGCGTGGTACTGAGAGGATAAGTACAGACATAGTCACAAGGAGAATGTTAGAACAGTTGGAGTTCTTTTACAAATAGAAAACAGGCCAGAGGTCAGGACAGGCACCAGGTCAGGATTGAGGTCAGCAGGTGAGCCAAGAGCACTTTACAGAAATCCGAAACACTAGCCAAATGTAGAGCACAACATCAACAAATTGGCAAAGAATGAAGGGCGAGTTGCCTTTAAAAGGATCAATTAACAGGTAATTTGTCCTGGGAAAGTTGGGTGGAACGCACTGGCCCTCTAAAGCAGCAAGGAGGCACCTCTGTCCTGTAGAAGGAGCTGCAGGAGGAGGAGAACAGGGAGCTGTTTGGCTGCATGATGTGACAGGTTAACAAGGGTGCCTGTGGCTTGCAGGATGAGCTGCGTCACGTCTCCTTACACTTAGGTCTAGGATAACACCTGCATTTTTAATTCTGGTTTCCTATTTTGTCATATAAGGGCCACCAAAGGGAACTGATGTACCCCATCCACTACAATGGGGTTTATTGGGTTTCCATCACTGCTACACTGTTTCTTACTTTATACAACTAAAAGACTCACTCTTTGTTTTCCGCTTTTATCTTCCTGATTGCATCTGGAGAGACTATACTGAACAATGTTTTTTCTGGCTAGATAGAATCTGCAATAGACCCTTCTAACAGAACCTCACACATGTGGACCTTGCTTAAATGGAGGGTTGAAACAGATTTTAAAATGCGCATCAAGGCTCCATTCCCACTGCATCTCAGCCTCCTGTCAGTGACGGTAATTAGGATACCATGAAAGATGTTTCTGTTTTTAAGGAAATGCCAGGCAACCTCTCGGAATGGAATTACCAGTCAAGAAATTGCACAGGCACAAGTAGGAAATATGAACAGAGCCAACTCTAAAACCTCTGTCTGAAATCAGACACCCTTTGGGAGGCAGAATTTAAAGGGGTTTTCTCACTACAAAGATCACATTTGTAATGATGGAGACAGTAAAAATAAGCACTTTTGCCATCGGTTTGCATTACCTAAATCATTTAGTATAGCAGCTATCAGCTAATCTGTAAGTGTCTAGAGCTAAATTTGAAGCCTGGGATCGGGCCACACCCCCTTTGCTGTGATTGGATGCCTGATATTTGGTTCAGACCTGATCGGGACACGTCCACTGTGTGGGATACACCCCTCTATGGTGTGATTGGCTGCCTGCACTCTCTGTGCTCACCCCCTCTGATCTGTTTAAAAATAAAACTGAAGCTGGCTCCCCTAGGTTTCTCTGCTGGCTGTGTCTGTGTAATAAAGGCTGACTCAGCTCTCTATGCTCCTCTCCCAGTGATACCTCTATGTGAAGGATCTGGGCAATTACTCAGTCTCGAGCTTCACTCTCCCTCAATATAACACAGCCTTATAAAATCTGTTCCCCTCTACCTCCTGCCTGATAACAGAGGGAGGAGCAGTTTACATTTCTCACATTTGTTTCATCATTTTAGGCTGTATGTATAACTGTTTACACCAATACAGGTGTTCTGGTTACAAGGAGCTTGTGGAGGGAGGTGACAGCACTGCAGGCATGATAACTGACCATTGCAGGAGGTCTGCAGAGCTGTGACATCCTCTCCCTTCCACTGCTCACACAGAATGATGATGGTGACTAAGGAGAGAACAGGGAGGGGGCAGGATGATATCACCAGTATGCAGTAAGGGAAGATATGCCTAATGGAAATAAAGACCTGCCCCTGGACTTGAAGCTATAAGAGAAACAGCTCATATCTGCAAAAACCTGTGGTGAGAAAACGCCTTTAAGGCTACTTCTTAGTTTTCTTGGCTTCAAGAAACTCAGGTTGCTCCACCAGAGAGATGTAGAAAAACAAATATCAGATGTAGAAAAGCAAACAACAAATAGGACGAACTAGGGAGGACAGGGGACAACAGGACTAAACACAAAATGAGTACAGGGGTCAAGGCCAGGCCATAAAAAAGAACATAGTACCAAATCTAGCATCTGGAAAATTGCCAAAAAAGGAGCCAAAGTCGAAAGCTAGAAAACACATAGTCAAGGAAATAATTATTTAATCCCTTGCTGATTTTGTAAGTTTGCCCACTGATAAAGACATGAACAGTCTATAATTTTAAGGGTAGATTAATTTTAACATTGAGAGATAGAATATCCAAAATAAAATCCAGAAGATCACAAAATTATATAAATTTATTTGCATTTTGCTGAGAGAAATAAGTATTTGATCCCCTACCAACAATTAAGAGTTCTGGCTCCTACAGACCAGTTAGATGCTCCTAATCAACTCGTTACCTGCATTAAAGACAGCTGTCTTAAATAGTCACCTTTATAAAAGACTCCTGTCCACAGACTCAATTAATTAGTCAGACTCTAACCTCTACAACATGGGCAAGACCAAAGAGCTTTCTAAAGATGTCAGGGACAAGATCATAGACCTACACAAAGCTGGAATGGGCTACAAAACCAGATGTAAGACGCTGGGTGAGAAGGAGACAACTGTTGGTGCAATAGTAAGAAAATGGAAGAAATACAAAATGACTGTCAATCGACATCGATCTGGGGCACCATGCAAAATCTCACCTCGTGGGGTATCCTTGATCATGAGGAAGGTGAGAGATCAGCCTAAAACTACACGGGAACCTTGTTAATGATCTCAAAGCAGCTGGGACCACAGTCACCAATAAAACCATTGGTAACACATGACGCCGTAATGGTTTAAAATCCTGCAGGGCCCGCAAGGTCCCTCTGCTCAAGAAGGAACAGGTGCAGGCCCATCTGAAGTTTGCCAATGAACACCTGGATGATTCTGTGAGTGATTGGGAGAAGGTGTTGTGGTCAGATGTGACACAAATTGAGCTCTTTGGCATTGACTTAACTCGCTGTGTTTGGAGGAAGAGAAATGCTGCCTATGACCCAAAGAACACCATGCCCACTGTCAGCATGGAGGTGAAAACATTATATTTTGGGGAGTGTTCTCTGCTAAGGGCACAGGACTACTCACCGCATCAATGGGAGAATGGATGGAGCCATGTACCTAAATCCTGAGTGAAAACCTCCTTCCCTTCACCAGGACATTAAAAATGGGTCATGGCTGGGCCTTCCAGCAAGACAATGACCCAAACATACAGCCAAGGCAACAAAGGAGTGGCTCAAAAAGAAGCACATTAAGGTCATGGAGTGGTCTAGCCAGTCTCCAGACCTTAGTTAGAAAACTTATGGAGGGAGTTGAAGCTCTGAGTTGTCAAGCGACAGCCTCAAAATCTTAATGATTTTGAGATGATCTGCAAAGAGGAGTGGACCAAAATTCATCCTGACATGTGCCAAACCTCATTATCAACTACAAAAAACGTCTGAGTGCTGTGCTTGCCAATAAAGGTTTTGCCACCAAGTCTTGTTTGCCAGAAGGATGAAATACTTATTTCTCACTGCAAAATGCAAATAGATTTATATAATTTATACAATATGATTTTCTGGATTTTATTTTGGATATTCTATCTCTCAGTGTTAAAATTAACCTACCCTTAAACTTATAGACTGTTTATGTCTTTGTCAGTGGGAAAACTTACACAATCAGCAAGTCATTCAAATAATTATTTCCTTCATTGTAAATCAAATGCAGCAGAATAAGAGCCAGGAACCAGGGAGAGAAGCACTGAAAAACTGCGTTTAAATAACCCCACCTCAGGCATTGATTGGAAAGAGGTCAGAACTAATAAAGGTTCTGCTCCAATCTCAGGCCAAGGCTAGGCAACAGGCATGAAAAAGCCTTAAAGGGGCAGCACACTGTTAACAGTATCTCCTCTTTTACAAGAGGCCACTGGATCCTAAAGACCAGAACCAGGAAATATTTTGTGAAATCCCCTCACCAACCAATTGTCATGAACCGAGGAAGCAGAAACCCATGTCTGCTCCTCCTGTCCATACCCTTTCCAGTGTACTAAATACTGTAGCGCATTATGCACCCTGCGAGTATTCACAATTTTTTCAACCAAAAAAATCGACCCTCTTTAAACCTTTAAAACAAAAAAAGGGGCTTTTTCAGAAAATTTAAAAACCCTTTAAAGCACCAGGCTTGAAAAGGCCTTAATGACGGCACATTTTTTTAGTTTTTGCCTCCTTGCATTTATTATTATTATTATTTATTTTAAAGCGCCATTGTTTCCAGGGTGCGGGTACATTGGGGGGTTCCCAACATTCATAAGTCAAACGAGTACAGTGATAAGGGATAATGACAATTGGCACGACAGAGGGAGAGAGGACCCTCCCCGCGAGGGTTACAATCTAAAAAGGGGGGGGGAAAGGGGGGGAACAGGAGGTGGGGGGGCGGGACATGTTTTATGGGGAAAGTAGTGAAAAGTTTAGTAAAGGTTATGGGGCAAGCCTGAAGAAAGGGGTTTTCGGGTTTGCTTTTGAAGGGGTTTGAAAGTGGAGGAGAGTTGATGTTTTTGGGGCATTTGAGTTCCAGAGTGTGGGTGAAGCAGGGGAAAAGTCTTGGGCGGTTGTGTAAGAGTGATAAGGGGAGAGCAGAGGAAAAGGGTCCTGTGAGGAGCGGAGAGGGGCCTGGGGGGGAGATATTTGGAAATTAGTGCGGGAATGTATGGAGGGGAGAGGTCATGGAGAGCCTTGTAGGCCCATGGTTAGTATTTTGGGAACGGGATTCGCTGGGAAAATGGGAAGCCGGGGGAAGGGTTTTTGGGACAGAGGGGAAAAGGCAGGGGGAGTAGGAGGGGAGGTGGGAAAAAGACGGGCAGCAGAGTTGGGAATGGATTGGGGGGGAGGGGAGTGCTAGTGGGGGGGGCCACAGAGAAGGATTTGAAAGTTTTTTTAAAGGCCCGGGAGATGACAGGCTTGGACCAGCTTTTTTGTAGTTTTCATAGTTGAGGAATGGCGGATGCAAAAGATTTTTTTCAGGTGGAGGCGGCGGGCAGAGGGGGGGTTTTTGGTTGTGTGGTTTAAAAAGAGGGCGGAGTCTGGGAAAAACCCCAAGGCGGGCGGGCTTGGGAAAAACGGTGAGAGTGTAGACCCGTTGACTGTAATAGGAGATCGGGGGGAGGGGTGATTTGGATGGGGGGAAAAGGGATGATGATTTTCTTTTTTTCTCAACTTTTAGTTTTGGGAGACGTGATGAAAAGAAGGGGGAAAAATGGGGGGACAGCCCAGCCCGGGGGATTTGGAGAGTGAGAAGGGGACATCGGGGCCGGAGATTTTTAAAAAAAATTTTGGGTACCCGTCGGGCAAAACAGGTGGTAATGAAAGCCGTGGGGGCTATAAGTGCCCGGGGCCCAAAGGGGTGTAGATAGGGGAAGGGAGTAGGGGGGCCCCAGGACTGCCCCTTGGGGAACACGACAGAGAGAGGTCTTTTAAAAACGTCGAAACTTTTTTAAATATTTTCCCTTTGACCATTTGTGGGGGCCTTGTTTTTGCAGGAGGAGTTTTACTTTTTGAAGGCATAGTTTGAGTTTACATTTAAACTACTGCAGAATTTTTTTTGCTATTATTTTGTTTTTTCAATTATTTTTTTACACCATTCACATTTCACACTAAACAACATGTTATATTTATTGTAAAGGTTATTACAGTTGTGTTGATACCTAATAAAATGGGATTTTTTGTGTTTTTTTGTGTAATGTAGACACCATAATTTTGTATTCATTTTTTTTATTTTATTTATTTTTACTTTTTTTTTTTTATAATACCATGAAGGGATAACCATTTTACATTCTTTTACATGTAATGTAATGTATTAGATATTTCATAAAAATTAAAAAAAACCCAAATTTCTGTCCCCTACAGGGGATGACACAGGCAGCAGTCAGGGCAGCACACAGTGTGCCCTGACTTCCGGCTTGTTGTAAAGGCAGCCATGGAGCTACTCTGGGTTTCCCCGGGCTGGCTGTTTCAAGGGGTTTTGCGCTGGGGGTTTGGAGTTTTTTTAAAGAGGACTTGTGAAAAGCCATTTGGGTTCATAATTAAAAAGGGAAAATGGCATAAAAAAAAAAGAAAAACCGGGGTTTATATCCTGAAAAATTTTGCATAAACTTTGACAAAGGGACCTTAAGTTTCAGATTCTTAGTTTAAAGCCAAACCTTAACAGTTACTGAGAATATAGGCTGCACAAAATGTTTCTTATCAGTATTATTCTTTTAAATATTTCGAGATTTCTTCAGTTTCGACTGAAAACCCGGCCCAAAAATGTGTTTAAAAATTTTTTTGATTCCACCTTTAGGATTTTTTTGGAAAAAAGAAGGGGAGGGGATCCCCAAAAAAAGGATAAAACCATAATTACAAAAGAACAGCGACATGAGAGACACAATGAAGATTATTAATAGTGAACACTGCTAGAGGAAGAAATGAAACCTACTTTGACTGGTTGTTAGTACAGTAACACCTGAGATATTGCTCAAGAGTCTAGATAAATTTCTCTACCTGACCATTGGTTTCAGGATGGAATTTTTGATGAAAAAAAAAAATTCAAAAAGTGTAGAAAAGGGAAAACTTTCCCGAACTTAGCCCAAAAAATTTTACACCCCCCGTCAAAAAAAATGTTTGTCGAGGGAAATTCCCTAAAGGGGGAAAATATGATCAATTTAAAAAACCCACATTTGAGTTTGGAATTCAGGAGCTGAGTAAACAAAATCACACATCTGAAGCGGTCAAGCACTACCCAGATGACCATCTTCCCCTCCCAAGTTGGTGATAGAATCCGAATCATGTAAAAATCATTAACCAAAACCCGGTTTTTAAATTGGAGGTTTCAAATAATTTTCCAGGGAAGTGGGGGCGAGGCTAAGTGGGTGAAGGGGTTTTTTTTAAAGAGAAGTCCAGCTCCCAAAAGAATGATGTCTGTGCGGTTGCCTTTTTAAAAAAAAATGCCTTTTTTCTCATTTTTAAAAAAAAAGGGCTTACATCCATTTCCCTACAGTCCATCATTGGTTAAAAAAGGTGATTAAAAAAAACCAATCCTTTGAAACGGGGGTTTACACTTTAAATATGGTCTTAGCAAAAAAAAAGGGCCGACGTGGGTTTCCCGGGAACCCCCTACCCTTTCTCTTGGGCTAACTCCGTGTGAAGATCGTGGTTTTTAAAAAGGGTCGTGGGAAACACCCAAAAAGGGTTACTCCCCCATTTGGTTTTAAAACCCCCTGTTGGGCTCCCCCCAAAATATATCATTAAAAACATACATTTAATCACCTTTTAAAATTTTTCAAGACCCAAAAATACCCCAAAATTTTTTCTATAGTTGTTAAAAAAATTTTTACTGTTACATTTTAAAATGAAACATATGTACATTTCTAAAAATTTGTAGAAATATTAAAAGGGCCCACAAAATTTACCCAAAATTAAACTGCAATACAAGAAATGTTGTTTATTTGATATCATGCACTTTATGTAAAATGCAGTATGTAGGTTGCACATCCAATACATTAAAAATGAGGATGAGACGACATTTATCAGATGCTCGCAATACTACCTGGCAGAGAAATATGTCAACGGTTTCTAAACATTTTATTGAAATACATGCTGGCAACACCACTTCTTTTCGCTGCATGGGTATAGAACGTGTAGTCTTACCTGAAAGAGGAGAAGATCTGCGAAGCTTACTGCTAAGCAGAGAAGCTAA
Source organism: Phyllomedusa bahiana (assembly GCA_025379985.1). NCBI lineage: Eukaryota > Metazoa > Chordata > Amphibia > Anura > Hylidae > Phyllomedusa > Phyllomedusa bahiana. The sequence continues at coordinate 170,060 of JAODAL010002149.1, read as the reverse complement.
ATGGATATTTGAGCTAGCCACAAGATGCCCCCATGGCCTTAATATTAAACATGATCTTTTATATTTCTACTTTTATGGGCATGTGGGAGGAGGATTTTTTGTTCTCAGACCTCAATCCATTTACCTCCCATATCAGGTGGTATGGTCGCTATATAGACAACCTCCTCTTGATATGGGAGGGTCCACACAATCAAGTACCGGATTTTATAAAATATCTTAACAACAATGAATGGAATTTAAAATTCACTCATCAGACACATATCACATCAATCAATTTATTGGATGTGACATTGGAAGGAATACCTGATATCAAAGTCAAAATTAAACCATATTTGAAACCATCTGCACAGAATTCCATGCCAGGTCATGCCATCCACCCCATGTGGTTCAGAACATACCCACAGGGGAACTAATAAGAATAAAAAGAAATTCTAGTAATCCAATTGAATTCAAAAAGCAACAAGACATAGTTCTTAACAAATTAAAATGGAGAGGATATTCAGACAAGATGCTTCAAAACAGTAAAAATAAAGTCGATAAAATACCAAGAGAAAGACTTATGAGGGAAAACCAGAAAACCAAAAATGATTTTACTGGCATCACCTTTAGTACCACGTACTCACCTCAATATAACAATATAGTAGCAATAATAAAAAAAAACATCTTTCAGTACTAAAGGTACATTCCCAATTGAGGGACATTCTTAATGAAGGTGTCAGGTTCGTAGCCAAAAAATTTCCTAATATCGGAATAATGGTTTCACCGAGTTTATTCCTTAGTGAACAAGACCCAAAAAAACCCTGGCTGACTTATAAGGGATCATTCAGATATGGACACTCGGTCTGTCTAACTTGCAAATATATAGAAGTATGTGATCATTTTACATCCTTCACCACGAATAAAACCTACAAGATTTACCAATATATAAACTGCAACACAAGAAATGTTGTTTATTTGATATCATGCACTTTATGTAAAATGCAGTATGTAGGTTGCACATCCAATACATTAAAAACGAGGATGAGACGACATTTATCAGATGCTCGCAATACCACCTGACAGAGAAATATGTCAGCGGTTTCTAAACATTTTATGGAAATACATGCTGGCGACACCACTTCTTTTCACTGCATGGGTATAGAACGTGTAGTCTTACCTGAGAGAGGAGGAGATCTGCGAAGCTTACTGCTAAGCAGAGAAGCTAAATGGATATTTGAGCTAGCCACAAGATGCCCCCATGGCCTTAATATTAAACATGATCTTTTTTATTTCTACTAAATGTTAGTATGTAGCATATGTTTCAGTTTAAATGTAACAGTAATAATTTTAACTACTATAGTAAATTTTGAGGTAGTTTGGTCTTGCAAATTTATGTGATTAAATGTATGTTTTTAATGATATATTTTGTTGGAGTCAACACGGGGTTAACCAATGGGGGAGTAACCCATTTGGCTGTTCCCACGATCCTTCTTAAACCACGATCACTCACACGGAGTTAGACCAAAAGTAAGGTATGCGGTTACCGAAACGCGTCGGTCTTTTTTGCTTAAGACCATACTAAAGTGTGAACCCTTTTAAGGAGTGTGTTTTATCACCTGTTTATCCAATTGTGGACTATATGGAATGGATGTAAGTCCTTTTGTTTTAAATGAGAAATAAGGCATATATTTTTTAAGGGCACAGACATCATTCAATTTGGATGCTGGACTTCTCTTTGAAAAACTGCATGTTGATCACCGGACGGAGTTGACGGTTTTTCCAGTGCATCCACGATATATTGTACACTGCATTATCGCAAGGGGTAAGCTGAAACAAACATTTTGTCTCTAAGTGCTGATGTACTCTTATAACAGAGGCAAGATCTGGAGAAATAGCAGATACAACAATACCTTTAGACAAAATGGGTTTCGGTGGTAAATCAAGACGTTAAGTGGAACAGAAACATCAGCCTTAACATTCTTATAACCAGATCTGTACCTAATAATAAAGTCAAATCTAGTAAAAAAAAATGGCCCCATCTAGCTTGTCTGGGGTTTAGTCTGTTAATAGATTCAAGATAAGTCAAAGTCTTATGATCGGTCAATAGTGTGATTTGATGTCTTTCCCCCTTTAAAAAGTTTTCGATTACCAATATCAGAGTTTCTCTCAGTAGGAGAGAACTTGCAAGAGAAGAAGGCACATGGATGTTAGTCAGGAAAGAAGGCCTTTGAGAAAGAACTGACCCTATGCCCACTTCAGAAGCATCAACGTCCACAATAAAGGGACATGAAAGATCAGGCTGAACCAACACAGGAGCCTCAGTAAAACATTACTTTAAAGTTTCAAAGGTGACAATGGCATCAGGTTTCCAATGCTGTAAGTCCCCCACACCCTCACTTCTCTGAAGTGCAGTCAACATTTTGTCTATGGAAGAAAACACATTACCGATACTGTACATTTTCGATAATAATTTTGATAATTATTGGCAAACCCTAAGAATCACTGCAGAGCTTTATGGGACTTAGGTTGAACACAATCCAGATTAGCCTGAACTTTGACAAAAATATTATTAGAATCATGATGTGAGAGGACATAACCTAAAAAAGAAAATCCCTGTACCCCCCCCCCCCAAAAAAAAAAAAAAAAATTGGCATATAATTAAGTTTCCTGAGAACTTGAAAAACAGCACATAAAGGTTCAACATGAGAAGACCAGTCAAAGGAAAACACTAATATATCATCCAGACAAATAATTGCCAACTATCCAATAAAATTTCGGAAGATGTTATTAACAACATTTAGAAAAACTACCGGTGCATTGTTAAACCTGAAAAGCATGACCAAATATTTTAAGTTCTAAGTGTCCATCTGGAGTATTAAAGGCGGTCTTCCAGTCATCCCCTTTCCAAATATGAACCAGATTGTATATCCCACATAAATCCAATTTAGAGAACCAAGAGGCCCTTGATATAAGGCTGAATAGATTAGGGTTTAGAGAAGTAGGGTACTGATTCTTGACAGTAATTTTTTGTTAACTCACGATAGTCAATACAAGACCTCAGACCACCATCTTTCTTCTTAACAAAGATAGAACTCTGCCCCCAATGTAGAGGTGGAGGGACCAAACTGACCTTGCAGAGACAATCTTGGATATTTTGCTTCATGGAGTCTCTTTTTGGCAGAAAAGAATACCTGGCCATTAGGAAACTTTACATTAGAAAGAACATCAATGCAGTGGAAGTAAATCACAACCTGTTTTCAAAAGACACCAGAAAAATCTTGCATATATACAGGTGAAGGTCTCTTCCTGTCAGAGTTTCCTCTACTTCCCAAGTGCCTTTTGATAGTACAGGTAACTGTACTAACTGCCACTTTGGCTTTCTTGGCAATTTCTTTGTAGGACAGACTTACACTTTTAAAGGTAAATTTACCCAGTGGATATTAATGAGGAATTTGACACAGATTCAACATGGAATTGCATGTTAAAATCCTCAAGTAATAAAAGTGCCATTCATTTAAAAAAAAAACACCTTGTGGGAAAAAAGAATAGACTTCTTGATTCTTTCAAGTGGATCCTCTTCAAATTCCACTCTGATCGGATTGATGTGGGTTAGCCTCATTAAAATGCAGCTAACCCACATTCAAGCAAGAGGTAAATACTACTTCTTTCAAGTAAAAATCCTTAGCAGAGATCCAAAGCATCACCTGGATCCCTGTCAAGGATTACACGTTGGATTTCTCCAATAGGAAAATTCCAATGTGTGAATATGTGAATATACCCATACAGTTATAATTATCTGTCTTCTTTTGTTAAGTTCTCTTGCCATAATGATAGCAATGTGCTCTGTTCTGAAGAGTAAAACTGTCGAAATCCTGCCATACAGAGTATGCAGTCTGTTCCAAAACTGGTTATATATAACCAAAGGGCTACCAAAGTACACCTACAACTGTAATTTGCATCCCATTTCAAACCATAATTTGCTTTCTGTGCTGCAGGGCACCTGTCCTTGATGTCTTCCTTAAAGAAGCCGTTTGGTGAAAATCAGAAATTCAGACTATTGTTGCATTTGAGACATTCTTAAACTTATGACCATTAGTGTACATATAATACAATAAAAATTGCACAGAATTGTAATAGGCTTATTCTTACAACCCGTAGGTTATTTCAAGAACCTATTTTCCTTTTATCCATGGACATAACTATAGCCATAGCAGCCATAGTGGGTGCTACTGGGCCCGTCAGTTGATAGGGCCCATTCAGGTACAAGAACATTGTACCTCTTTGTAGGGAACAAGTAGTTGGTGGCTTTCTGCTCTCCAGCACTACAATGTGATTTCCCTGATATATGTCGATATTATTTATAATTATTGCTACCTAAGCTGCTCTTATAGTTTATTGTCATTAGGTGGTAACGCCCCATCTCATTTTGCTATGGGGCCATTTGAATAATAGTTATGCCCCTGCCTTTATCCTTGGTACCAAGATATTAGCTCCACTTCCTCTATAATCTATCTTCTATCTCCTCTCCACCAGATTGAATTCTTATTCCCCTCTCCTCAAGTGCCCTCTCTACATCCTCTAATCTGGAGTCTTCTGGTATCATCTGTCTCCCCAGTATAATCTTGTCCCTTACTCGATATAGAAGGCAACTGTATTACCCAGTTATCAACAGCATATTCCCTCTTTAAGCTTGTAGTATAGTGCTTGCTTGCATATAGGTGCAGAAAGAGCTGTGGACAATTCTTATCAATTCTTTCTCAGCTCCTGTGCTTTGTAAGCAGTCTTGGGATAGGTTTCCTCTCACTATTAGAAAACACCTGCAGCTCCTGCTGCACATAACTGTATGCAAGTATAGCATGAAAAGATAATATGGTATTGAGACTAGGTAAACTGCTTTCTATAGTAGAGGGGATGTTTTTAGGAGAAATAGAATGGGACAATGGAATAATGTGTGGAGGTTCCAGAAAGCTTTCCCATATGCAGTAACAGCAGCCCCTGTACTGAGAAAGAGTGATGAACAAGCAAAGTGAATCGGCACCTGCACAATGCAATACTGCGCCATTTTAAAATAGTGTTGATGGACCATGAGGGCAGTATTTGGAGTACACTGAAAGGCCCCGTTCACACGGCTTATTTGCCGACGGCATTGGCGCCGTATTCCGCGCCGGATTTGCGCTTCAATACGGCGCCAATCCGTCGGAGTCATTACGGTAATCCACTGCTCTCATAGAGAACAGTGGATTCCGTCGCCCTTCCCCGCTCGTCAAATCCGCCGCGGGGGAGGAAAAGTGACATGCACAATTATTTACGCGCGGACCGCCGTAAACAATTGCATTGTCTATGGGCCGGGAGCGGCGCCCCCGCCACGCTCTGGGCCCGCCCCCGTCCCGCCACCTTATTCACGGCGATTTGGCCTCGAATACGGCGCACAAATCCGTCGGGAATAAGCCGTGTGAACACGGCCATATGGTGCAAGGTTGGAACTGTAAGGCTATGTTCACACGGCTTATTTTGGGACGTATTTCAGCCCATAATTCGTGGGCTGAAATACGTCCCAGTCATTACGGTAATCCACAGTTCTCATAGAGAACTATGGATGACGTCTCCTCTCCTCGCTGGGACAATACGCCGAGCGGGGAGAGAAGTGACATGTCAATTACTCACGGCGTATCCGCGCTGAGAATAATGCATGTCTGTGGGACAGCAATTACACCGTGTGAACATAGCCTAATGCGCACAGGGCCCTGATGCTTTGCATTTTTAGGGTTTGTTCACATGGCGTGTTGAATCTGTTTTTAGATGCGTGTTTGGATCCGTGTTTTGGACCCTAAACTGACCGAAAAATGCATCTAACAAAGTACAGTGTGTTTTACATTGTTTTCAATGTAAAACACACATCAGCATTCAGACACTATGTGTTTTACATGCGTCTTTCTGATGCTTTTTTTGGATCTGTTCAAAGAATTGACATGTCAATTCTTGATCGGTCTGACACAGCAGATGCCCTATTAAAACTATAAGGTGCAGTTCTGCGGCAGCAAAGACTGCGTGGGGGATGTGTGTTGGATGAATTTTGGATGCGATTTACGCAACGCTTTTGATTGTGCTTTACGGATCCAAAATGGATCCAACATGCCATGTGAACATACCCTTAGGGCCCTAAACTTATAGCATTCCGGGATGTACAAACATATATGGTCCAATACAAAGCAGGATGAAATAGCCCCAGAGAATGCCAATACAGAGTTGATAAAGTATATAGTATCCACAAAATGTTACACTGATTCTGCATAGCATTATATAGTACTGACACAGCACTACGCCAAGTCATCATAGTACATGTGCCCAGAATGTGCCATGAATAGCCTAGAAAAAATAAAATAGTGCACACATACTTCTAAACAGTGCTCACATAAAGTATATTGGGTATTTATTTAAAATTTATTTTAAAAATTTTACAACTGAATAATTATTCTTCTAAATAAAAATTTTTTTCACAGCAACACAAAAAAAAACGCCACCCCCAAATTTAGACTTAGTGGGGAATAGCTGAACAAGAAAAAAAGCCACTCCCCTTTCCCACGGTAGGGGCTCTTGTTACAGGGGCCTAAAGGCAGTACATAGTAAATTACAGAAATTGGGCCCCTTTGGGACAGTTTTTTATTTAAAAAATTCTCCAAGCCCCAAAAGGGTTTTTTCCTTTTGATGTGGGGGTTTTGGGGGAGGTCGGGCCCAAACAAAGGGCCCCTTGGCCCCCTTTAAACCATATGGGTGAAACCCCCTCCCACACATGACTTTTTTTTATTTTTGCACTGTGCAATTCCAAAAAGAAAACCAGATTATATTATATAGTTTTTGAACGGGTTTTTTTTAAAAAAAATTTTTTTTTTAAAGGGGTTTTTAAAAAATGAAAAAACCAACTTATTTAGGGAAAATTTAAAAGCATCCTTAGGTAATTTATTGACATAAAGGGTTTAATAAGGGATTTTTGGTAAAGTCAAAACAGCAAAGAAAACTTAAAAAAGGGAAATTTTCAAAAGAAACAAACCAACTTTCTTTTTCTATTTGACCCTTCACGGGCCTTTAAATAAATTTTTAGAAAAAAGCGGATAAAAAAAAATTGCACAAATGTGAAAAACACCAAAAATTTTAAATTTAAATTTTCAGATTTTTGGGCAGGAAGCTCTAAATTTTTGAAAAATTTTAAAAAAGTTGTCAAGTAAAAAACAATTTTTAAGGAATTTTTTTAATGTACTTTAAATTAGTTTTTCTGGGGGTTTTTCTGCAGTTTTTAAAATCAATTTTGATGACAAAAACTCAGTATTAACGAGCTTCGGGAACTTTGGGGAAACCCACTCTTTTTTAAACCCCAGGAAAATCCGTTACCCAAAAGGGGTTGGCTTTTTTTAAGGCAGACTTTGAACCCCCACCCCCTTTTTTTGGCCTGCCCCAAAAAGGCCTTTCAGAAAACGTAAAAAGGGAATGGGGGGCACAAAACTGGGGTTGGGAGAGGGGAAAAGGGATATACAAAGCAAAAAAAGGGGCCTGGGGTTTTTAAAAAGGGGTAAAAGGGAAAGGGTGAACCGCTCATTTGCAAAAAGAACAAGGCTAAAATACAGCAAAGGAAAAAAAAAAAATTAGCACCTTCACACGGGGAAATTTAAAAAAGGGGGCAGGAAAAGTCATTTGAAATTTTTCGGGTTTTTTAGTTTTCCCCTGAAAACCCCTTTGTAAGACTTTTTACAAAAATTAAAAGGAATATTTACAAAATAATTTTTAAACACTTCTAGAAGAAATTTAAAAAATTCAACCACAAGGGCCTACAAATTTTTTGGCTCTTTAAAACCCCAAAAAAGGAATATTTCTCCAAGACGGGTTTTTTCATTCACGGGCTGACAGAAAAAAAAAGAAACTGGGAAAGGGGGTTTTCATTTTATACATCATCATCCCAAAAAAACAAGAAAAAAATTGGGTTAAAAATTATACATTTAAAATTAGTATAGCATTAAAAAAAACAAAAAATTATTATGAAAGGAAAACACCCTGCTTATGAAGAAAAAAAATAAGGGGAAAATTTTTCACTTTTAAACGATTCAAAAAAATGTAATCAAACAATGTGCATTTTAAATTTAACTTTGGTTTTTAATTAAAACACCATTTTCCGTTCAGATGAGTGATCCCCAAAAGGGGGTTTTTACTTGCGTCCTTTTAAAAATGCTTTTTTCAGATCCGTTTTAAAAATTTCACATTTAAATTTTATTTTGCGTTTTACGAAAATGAAATCCCCAAAAGGAAAAAAAATGGGTGCGTTTTGGGGGCCCCAAAAAAAACGGATAAAAAAGCGCAAAAAATTTTTTTTGAGTAATTTTTTGGATGGGGGTTTTGTTAGAAAAGCGCACCAAAAATGCATTGGATTAAAATTTAAGTAAACACAAAATCGGCCCCCTTTGGGGGCCCCAAATTTGAATTTTAAAGAACTTTTTGGAAACTTTTTTAAACCCTAATGACCCAATAAAAGGAAGCTAACAGTTTTTAAAAACATGTTTTTTAAAATCTTAAAAAATCGCTTTTTATTTGTTATTGAATTATTAAAAAGCATTTTTTTTAAAGTATAAAAATGGGTGTTTAAAAAAATTTAAAGAAAATTTTTAAAAAATAAATTTATTAATGTTTAGATAAATATTTTAATTATAGAATATTGAGGGGTTTTTTTCAGAATAATACTAAAACCACTAAACATTCAATAAAAAACAAATTTAAAAAAAACCCTTTTAATCATTTTTAAAGAAAAAAAACCCTTTTTAAAAATTTTTCTATAAACACCCATTTTTTAACAAAAAACTGCTTTTTTATTTTTTCAATACTTAAAAAAAAGAGATTTTAAAAATTTAACACGTGTAAGATCCCGGGACGGTGCCCCCCTTTGGGCTTAAACCTGAAACACTTTTTAAAAATGTTTTCATTTAAAGCCCCCCCTCAAATTAGGCTTAAAAGGGAAACACATGTAAAATGCTTGAGTTATAGTGCCCCCTATTATTTTTTGGGGGGGAAAACCACTTTAAAAAAATGTTTGCAGTTATGGGGCCCCCTATTAGGCTTCAAAAGGAAACACATGTAAAAGGTTTCTTTTAACATTGCCCTCTTTTGGGATCCTCTTACACTACAACTTAACCATTTTTCCAAATTTTTAAGTTAAAAATTTTAAGGTCTTTAAATTTTACAAAAATTTCAAGCAGTTCTTCTACATTAAATGAGCCCTTTCCTGGGTTTTTTAGAAAATTTTCCCTACCCTTACAAAACATCCAAAAGTAATAAAAGTATTTTAACACAAAAGATTCTACCCTTTTCCCAAACTAAAAACCCTGTGAAGAAAAAGGGAACTGAAAACCATCAAAAATGCATGCAAAACCACCCAAAAAAAGGCACAGCTGCGCGTTTTGGAAAACCCTTTTTTTGGGGAAATGCATTTTGGGATGCATTTTTCCCAATGCTTTTCCATTTTTTTAAAAAACGGATCAAAAAAAAGTTTCCAAAAAACTCGAGTGAACATAACTTAAAGGAAGAACCAGAAGAAACAAAAATATTTGTATTTTGAAGGGTTTAAAAAATTTTTAATGTCAATCCCACCCTTTCCCTTTTTCCCCTGGAAATCACATAAAAACAGCATAACTGAAAACCGCCCCGACTGGGCCCACTGGAAAAAGCGTAACTCTCCAGAAAGGCCCCTTTGACCCGGGCCCTCATGAAAGGAGTTAAAAAGAGAGTCTACAGCAGGTTTTGCACAAACTTTCACTCCCACATTAACCCAAATGAGAAAACCAGGCTGGTGGGGTCTGTTTGCTTCAGTCCGCCCCCTTTAAAGGGCAGGACCTTATCTGCTAAACTTCAAGGGGGAAGGTTACTTTCGACCATTTTCTCCTCTGCTTATCATGCTGTCCCCGCTAACTTAAAACCCTTTTGCCCTTTTTTGAAAACCCTTTAAATTTTACCCCCAAATCCCTTTTTTAAGGCAGACGCAAAATTGGACTGAAATTCAGATAAAATACGGTCAAGCCATTTTGGAAGGCCCAGCCCAAAACCCATGCCAAACTTCATACGTTCAAAAGGGAGTTTTTTAAAGAAAAGGGCCAAAACACCGCACTTCGCAAAAACTGGGGAACCCCTTAAAACCCAAAAGGCGAGTCGGCAAAAGCATAAACCCCAGTTCCCCTTTTTCTAAAGCTAAAATTTTTCCCGGGGGTTTTTAAAACCCCCCAAAAACGGGAGCCTAAAAAAAAAAACCCCATTATTTTTACGATCAATTTTTCCCAACCAACATGTTAAACAATGGAAGATACAATTTGAAAAACGGGGCCTTGGAAGAATTAAATGACTACAGGCATTTAAAAACAAGGGACTCCCCAGAGATGTCCCCCTATGATTGGGAAATTTGTTACCTTATCCCTTTCTCCTCCATCCGTCCAACGCCTTTATGAATTTCCCCCATCCATGTTTTTGCCCCAGGAAAAAAAAAACCACACAAACCTCTTAAAATTTAAAAATTTTTTTTTTTTTCCGGGCATTTCCCTACCGAACCCCCCTCTGAAACCAAACTCCACTTGAATTAAAAAGGGGGGGGTTTAAAGGGGGAAAAAGGGTACAGGTGGAAATTTTAAGGGGCCCAGGGGCGGGCTAGGGTCCAAAAAAACCGGGGCAAAGGCCCCCTTTTTAAAACATTATTTTAGAACGGGGTTTGGGGTCCACACAAAATTTTTTTCATTTCCCCACATCGCCACTTGGCAATCACTTTTTCCCATTACTATTTTTTTTCACAAAATTACGACAACCCCCATTATTTTTTGTTTTTAAATTACATTCAGGTTGAACTTTTTTATTTTCCTTCCCCCCCTTTAAATTCTAAAAAATTTTATCATTTTTTCCCCTTTATACATAACTTTAAATTTTTTATAGCATTTTTAATTTTATTTTTTTTTAATACAAGGGAAGATGGAAAAAAAAAATTTTTTTTAAAAAAAAAAACCCCCTTTTTTAAAAAAGCAAAAAAAAGGGTTTATTTGGGGAAGAAATTTTTCTATAAAACTGGGGTTTAATTGGGGGAGTTAAACTGGGGGTTTTTTTTTATGAATTTTTTTTTTTTATTTTTACATTTTTTTAAAATTGTCCTCCAAAAGAGTAAAAAAAGGGGCAGGGGGGATATTATTTTTAACCCCCAATTTAAACAAAAGATTTGCAGGGCCAAAATGAGTTTTAAAAAAAGCCCCAAAAACGGGTTCCTGCAGTTACCGCCCCTGGGGGAACACATGGTGGCTGGGGAACGGGACCGGGTACCGAAAAAATTCAAGCAAAATCTTATAACAGTAAAAAATAGAATAAATAGTGTTTATTTGCAATCAGGAAAGCAAAACAGAAAAATTAAAAACTGTCCCGCCTTTCTCCCCAAAGGGCCTTTCCCTGGGCTAAATTTCCCCTCGGGCGAGGTGAAAAAAAATTTCGCCCCCCCCGCCCCCCCCCATTAACATAAGGGGCGACAAAATTTAAAAAACACAGGGGCATCCCCACCCAACCAAAGCAAAATATAAAAGAAAGTTTTAAACCAAAAAAGGGCAAACAAAAAATTAAAAAACTAGAAAATTTTTTTCATCCCCTTTTTTTAACCCAAAATTTAACCCCGGCTACCCCAAACCCAGAAATCCCAAATCACTGTGACCACATATCCCAGAAACAAGTGACCGAATACAACAAACTGACCTTTAAAAGAGTAAAAAACCATTATAAATTAAACCCTACTTTACCCCAAACAGGCCCCATACAGGGGTGGATACCAGTACACAGGCCTGCAGATTTTTTAATGATAACATTAAAGTTAAAACTAGTACCCCCACAAGACGTCTTTTGAAGATTGTTCTCCCCCTTTTCTTCTTCTTTCCATCGTCCCGACGCCATGTTTACTACCCCCGACTCTTCACTGAAAAAATTTACAAAACAAACATCTTAAACCCTCTTTTTAAACCAGCACTTCTCTAACCAAATTTCCAATCTCTATAAAAAAATGCCCCAAAATCAATAGAAACTCATTTTGGTACCCCATGAAATATGCCCCCTTTTGCCATGTAGATCCCCCCTTAGCCACGTAGTCCCCCCCCCTGAATCCAGTGAGGGGCCCCCCAAAACCCCAGAATTTCCCCCTTAAGCCATTTATGCCCCCAAACCCTAGATGCCCCCCTGTACCCAAGTTAAATGCCCCCCAAAGCCATTAATGCCCCCTGTGCCAGTTAAACCCCCTTTTTATCAGTAAAAGGCCCCTGGTAGCCAGCGATTTCCCCCCTTAAAAGCCAGCGAGGGCCCCCCTTGTATCCAGTGTTTCCCCCCTTGTACCCCAGTATGCCCCCCTTGCACCCTTTTTAAACCCCCCCCAGGTTTGCCCCCCTTGCACCCCTTTATGCCCGCCGGACCCCCCCGGGATCCCCCCTTTTGGGTACCAGGAATCCCCCCTTTTAGCCAGGAAGGCCCCCGGGATGGCCCCCCTTTGAAACCCCGGGAATCCCCCCAGGATGCCCCCCTTGCAACCAGGATGCCCCCCAGGGAAGCCCCCTTTGTGGGCCAGGATGCCCCCCCGGATGCCCCCCCCTTTTGTAGCCAGGCCCCCCCTTTAACCGGGAAAGCCCCCCCGGGATCCCCCCTTTTGTAGCCAGGATGCCCCCCGGGAAAGGGCCCCCCTTTGGAAAAGCCCGGGTTTCCCCCCCAGGAAACCCCCTTGCGCCGGGAAAGCCCCCGGGAAAGCCCCTTTGAAAGCCAGGGGGGCCGCCGGGAAATGCCCCCTTTGCACCGGGAAATTGCCCCCCTTCTCCCCCTTTTGTAGCCAAAAAAGCCCCCCTTTGTACCCCAGTTTTCCCCCGGGGATCCCCCCCCTTGAAACAAGGGGCCCCCCGGGAAGCCTCCCTTTTGGGGAGCCGGGAAAGCCCCCCTTGAAGCCGGGATGGCCCCCAATCCCCCCCCTTTGCACCAGTTTCCCCCCGGGATGCCCCCTTTGTAGCCAGGTTCCCCCCAATGCCCCCCTTGTAGCCAGGAGGGCCCCCGGGAACCCCCCCTTTTGCACCGGGAAATGCCCCCCGGGGTTTCCCCCTTTGTACCGGGAAAGCCCCCAGGTTGGCCCCCCTTGAAGCCAGGAGGGCCCCCCAGGATCCCCCCTTTTGTAGCCAGGAAGCCCCCTTTGTACCGGGAACCCCCCATGATGCCCCCCTTTAGCCAGGATCCCCCCCAAGGATCCCCCCCTTGTACCCATAATCCCCCCAAAGGATGCCCCCTTTGTAGCCGGGATGCCCCCCAGGATCCCCCCTTTTGTACCCCGGTTTTCCCCCGGGATCCCCTTTTTGGGACCCCAGTAATCCCCCAAAAGGGTTTCAAAATAACAAAAGAGAACCATTTTTGGCCGGGCGCGCCCCGGCCCCGGGGGCTGCGAGGGGGGGGAACTGCGAGCGGGTAAGACCCGTGACGTCTCACCCCCTTTTAACGCTGCACCAGCTCCCAGAGATCCCCCGGGCCAGAGCTAAAGCCGAGGGGGATCGACGTTCCCAGGGGCGCGGTAAAACCCTTGGGCGCCCCCGGGAACGCTGAACGGGGGAGGAGTCAGGAGGGGAACGATCCTCCCCCCCTCCCGCACTGCGGCTCTGCCCGACTGTTATAAAACAGTCCTTCAGATCAGGGGCGCTCCTCCGGGGGGGCGGGGCGGGGGGCCGTGGCCCCGCGGCCCCCCCTGGGGTGAGCGGACCCCTCTTCCCCCCCGGCGCCCCGCACGCCCGGGGCCCCCCAAGGAAGGGCCCGTTTTCTCACCGATTCCCACTCCCAATTTTTACCCCAACCTCTGTGCAGCTACGGCTCTGCAGGACTTTAAAGGGATTTCTATTTTAAAAAGCTTTTACTGTTTGGAATTAAATTTTTTATTATAAACTAGATAATCCTTAACTATTTAACAAGTAGGAGTGTGGCGTTTTTCCACTAGCAACCAGAAGTCATGGAGGGGGCTCCAAGAGTGCAACTTACTAATGATACCAATTCTGCGCTATCACCTAGAGGACTGTGTACTGTCTCTCAATATACTTTTCAAGTTAGTTCCACATACTTTTTACAACTTTTGACGCACTTTTCAGAGTAACACCTCATAAGTTCAAATCTGTGTTAGAGGTCTGGTTCGAAATCTCTGTAACAGAGGTGAGAAACGGAAGCCATGGGATCTGTTTCACAACGTCCACCCACAGCGCCAGACAGATCCTATTAATTACAGTGGGTCCATTGCGTTTCCACTGTGGTTCCCATGGTTCAGACAGAAAAAAATAATACAGCAATCTGTGCCATTTTTTCCATCTCAATGATGGACCCATTGTAATGAATAGATTCTGTCGGGTGTCAGGGGTGTCTGTCATGAAACTGATCCCATGGCTTTCGTTTATCACCTCTGTGACAGAGGTTCTGAATGCAACCTTCAATGCAGACATGAACCAGGCCTGAAGTGGAGCTGGGTCGGAAGAAGTCACTGCGGCCGGGATAGGAGTCCATTCTGCAGCTTCTCCCCCCACCTCTGCTAAATAGACAGTTCTCTCCAGCAGTCAATTATATGAGGCTGCAGGAAGAAGCTGGGATTGAGAAACCAGCAGCTATGGCAGTATGAACCAGGTGACAGGGAGTATGGCTTAGGTTTGTGGTCTTCTGGGCTTGCTGTTTACCTGTCACTACAGCCCCCGGTCCCTTACAGCCTTCCAGCCTCTTGTTGCCCCTCCTTCCGATGATTCCTCTCTTGACGGCTCATTTCCTGTTTTTTTATTTTCTTGTCTGTTCATTTTTCGCGCGGCTGATAGGCTCCACCCCTTTTTGGTCCCTCCCCCCGAATCCTCCTGGTCCCGCCCCTGTTCATTTTACCTTGCTCCTGGCTTAAGTCTTATCGTTCCTGGCTCCGTCCCTCTTCAGCTCTCTGTGTTCCTAGCCCCACCTCCGCTCCTCCTGAACTGCTTCTACTCAGCATGGCAGCGCAGATGGGAGAGGTCAGCTGTCACCCTCCTCTGTAGCCGCAGTCTGCTAGCCCTATGGTAGGGGTTGGGACCTAACCCTGCCCATACATGTATCCCCGGCATAAGTATAATCGGCTGTTATCTATTGTAGCAGCCAATGAATGAAATAGAATTGCCGACATTCCTCCCCGCTCATTCTCTGCCTGACTCACTGCAAACTTGTCCTCTCCCGATACTTCCCCTGCTCAGGGCGGCAACAGGAGAGCTTCAGCCCCAGTAGTAACAATGCGGCTCTACCAGTGAAGGCAGCAACTGAATGAAGCTGCCTAGTGACACCCCTGGTTCTGGGGCTGCAGGTGGAGTGATAGGTGGAGGTGAGAGGACTATGGGAAAATAGGTGGGAAGGTTATGGGCTGATAGGTGGAGGTGAGAGGACTATGGTGTTTTAGGTGGAGAGAATATGGGTTGATGGGGGGTTGTATTTTGTGTTTGCACTAGGATGCATCACACAATGGTGAGGAGTGGTGGGAGAGAGCAGTAGAACACTGCTTACAATCTCTTTGGCGGAGCATAGGACCATCCCTCTGGAGACTGTTCTGCGGCTGTGCTCTGTACCTCCAGAATCATATTGTTCAAGTTGAACTCCATACCCTGCACCCCCAGAAGATTAGTTGCAGGAATGACCTTCAGGGGTGCAGGAGATGGAGTTTAGTACTGTCATCTTTTTTTTTATGTTCTTATATTCATTCAGGTTTCCCCTTTGGACTTTGTCAGACTCATTGGATTATGTTGGACTAACGTTGGATTGATTTCTTTAATAAAATGGTGAAAGAGGGCTGGTGTCAGGGAGTGTTTATTTAAATAAAAAAATTTTGTGCAAGTTGTGTTGTGTTTTTGTTTCCCATTTAATTCCAGTTTTAGTAATGGTGGTATCTGACAGACACCTCTCCATTACTAGCGCTCAGGTTTGGTGTCAGACAGCAGTAGTTTTTGTCAAACCAAGGCTGACAGTGGCCCCGTGTCACTATTGCCCCAGTATCTAACGCACCAGGGATACTGAAAAGATCTAGGTAACTGTCAGGAGCAGATCCTCTAATGTGAGGGTCCGCTTCTGGGGCGGCTGTGTGCTGGTATTTTTAGAGTGGGAATGTTTCAGTACTAATGGACCTTTCCACTCTGATGGTATCAGGCTGCAGCTGTCGGTTTTACCTTGACTGCTTATGGAAGATGGAGGGGACCCCACGTCTTATTTTTTTATTCAAAAATCATTTATTTATTGAGAATCCTAAAGTAGACAGCTCCTGTAATCATTACAGTGGATGCCCATGTGCAGATTCTCATTAAATAAATACATTTTCAGAAAACAAACGACGTGGGGTCCCCCCCATTTTCCATAACCAGCCAAGATGAAACCGACAGCAGCAGCCTGATACTATCAGAATGGGAAAAATCATCGACACTGGTCCCTTCCAATTCTAGAAATACCAGCCTGCTGCTGCTCCAGATGCGGACCCTCACATTAGAGGGTCCGCTCCTGATGGTTACCGGCTCTTCACAGTACCCCTGGTGCATTGGGTACTGGGGTAATAGTGACATGGGGTTAGTGTCAGCCTTAGGCAACAAGAAACACCACTGGCTGACACCAAGCCCGAGTGATAGTAATAAAGAGACATCTGTCAGACACCTCCACTACTATCACTGGAATTATGGGGAAATAAAACACATACAAATTGCAGGAAACAAGTTTTATTTAAATAAACACTCCCTGACACCAGCCCTCTTTAACCATTTTATTTGAAAAAAATAGATCCAAGGTTGCAGCCGCCAGAGACAGACCGCAGTGGGCAGGAGAAAGGAGCAAGGGGCAGAAGATAAGTGTGCAACTCCTACCCCCTTGCACATTCAAACACCCACA
The DNA here is from genome assembly GCA_025379985.1 of Phyllomedusa bahiana. Classification (NCBI taxonomy): domain Eukaryota; kingdom Metazoa; phylum Chordata; class Amphibia; order Anura; family Hylidae; genus Phyllomedusa; species Phyllomedusa bahiana. Next base: position 153,164 of record JAODAL010002149.1, on the reverse strand, counting down.
CACACACACACACCTCCCCCCACAAATACAAAGACACACACCTCCAGCACACACAAACACACACACCCCTCCCACACAGATTCAAACATGCACACCCCTCTCCCGCACACTGAAATACACACACCCCTCCCCCGCACACTCCAATAGATACATCCATCCCCCACATACTCCAATACACACACACACACCCACACTGCAACACACACACCCCTCCCCCACACACTGCACACACACCTCCCTCCCCTCACACACACACCCCTCCCCCACACACTGCACACACACACCTCCCTCCCCTCACACACACTCCGCCACCCCACTCCCCAAACACAGCCATCTCTGCACTCACCTGTCCTGCAGGTATCCTGGTTTCCCACTCTGCTCCAGAGAGAGAGGGGGCGGAGCCTCACAGGTCCTGCTAAGCCCCGACGCCTTTCCCAGTAGTGCTTCTCCGGGGCTTCCTCTGAAGCTATGAGAGCATCGTCCATTGACTATAAAGCGGTGACAGTTGCCCGGATATTCTGGAACATTTGTACAAAGATTGCACCTGTACACTAATTGCACAGCTGCGTGAGTGGAGAGCCGGCTATCAGCAAGAGCTGTATATACAGCCTAGCAGAAAGCCTCCAGCTCTCTGGTATCGGGGCATGGTAGTTATAAATGCTGTTGTCTTATCAGATCCAGTTCAGCTCTGTAGTCAGTAAATGGTTTATTTTTGACCTGTATTACCATTGTACCTTGGGCTAATCTATCAGCCCCAGTTATAGAAGAAATCAGAAAAAAATGCATAAAAACGCCTTTTTATAACCTTATAGGGGGAACAATATGTAAAATAAAGCATAAAAATACACAAAAAATATTATTTAACCCCTTACCACCGCAGCCAGTGACAAAGCCTCATTTTTTTTTAAATCTGACATGTGTCACTTAATGTGGGAATTGCTTTTTAATGCTTTTAAATATTCATGTGATTCAGAGATTGTTTTGTCATGACATATTGTGCTTTAAATTTGTAATAAATTTTGGTTCATACAATTCTTGTTTATTTGTGAAAAATATAAAAATGTCCTGAAAATTTTTGGGAAAATTCGCAATTTTTTAATGTCTTAAATTTTTTTATGATTTGGGGGGTTTAAAAAATTTTAGTGTAATTTTTCCCTTTTTTCAAGAAAATTTCCCCGGGCACCGATTGTTTTAGGGACCAGTCCAGTTCTGACATGGCTTACAGGGGCCTGTATGTTAGACATTTCCATGAACGACTCCATCTAATGACTGCAAACCTTAAAGCATTTACAAAGTTTTTTTTTAACCACCTGCTTGTTTCACTGGAATTAGGACAAAGTGAGGGTAAAATTTCAAAATTAAATTTTTTTTTTTTTACATAATTTTAATCCATTATTCATTGGAACACAGTAGATGTTAACAGAGAAATATAATTCAACATTGAGTCCTCCGATTCTGCTGTTTTTAGATATCCTATATGGGGGCCTTAGAGCGCTATTTGGCTTAACCACAAGCCTCAGAATAGCACCTACTAGATTTTAGCATTATTTTCATTAGGATATTTTTTGTGCATCATTACAGGTTTGCAGACACCTTAAGGTTCTAAAACGTAAACGCTCCAAAAAATACCTAATTTTGGAAACTACACCCCTTATAGAATATATCCATGGGTGTAGTTAGTATATTGGGCAATACACTACGTGGAAATCCCTAAAGACGCTTTTATGCTATCTATCATACATGAAAAAACTTTGAGACTTCCGGATTCACATATTTTTGATAAAAGTGTTTAAGCTGCCACGACTTTCAACGTGATACAAAATCGGCAGTCCTATGCTTCTTTACCTCTCATTTTTTTTAATCTTGAGCTCTTATGAATGGCTCCCATGGTAACGACCTCATTATCAGAGAGGTCGGAGTCGTTCAGCCCGTAGGAACAGAATGTTTAGCCTTTTGACCTGGGGAAAATAGAAATAAGATTACACAAAATTTTTTAATCCTTACCAGCGGTGGGAAAAGCCTCAAACATCTATGTGTCATATGGGGGAATTTTTATGTTTAAAATATGTGATTCAGAGAATCTCAAAGTTTTTTTATCTTTTGTTTTTTTGGATAGATAAAAACCATTTTAATGCTTTTTTTTTAGGGATTTTAGTAGTGTATTGTTCCATTTTAAAGAAAATTTTGTGCACTTGTTTGGGCCAGTCAGTTGTGTACAGGGTTAAACTGTAGTTAGCTTCCATGACTGACCATTGGACTGCACCTTAAGCTTTTACGTTTTTTTAAAATGTTTTTATGGTTGGCAGGAAAAATTCAAAATTATATTCTTGTTTTTACTTTATTTTAACCCTATTATGGAAGGAAGTAGGTTTGTTACATTTTTGGGTTTCTGTTCTGCTATTCTCAGAGATCTATATAAGAAGGAGTTTGCGGTTGGGCGTTTAAATTTTTTTTTATTATTATGGGGTCCTTGCCCCCGCTATTGGCTAATACACCCTCGACTGAGCACCTAAGATTTAGATTATTTTCATTCCGGATTTTTTGATGCATCGTTAAAGGGTTTGTGGCAGCCTTAAAGCTTCTTTAGATCAAAATATTAATTGGAGAGCTGCACCCCAATATATCCATGGGTGTAGTGAGTATATTGACCCCAGAAGTGTTTCACATATTTTTTAGCGCTTGGATGTGAAATGGAAAATAAAATGTTTCCATTAATATGTTATTTTAGATGAAAAAGTTTCATTTTTACAAGGAATCCTGGAAAAAAAGCAACCCAAAATTTACTATGCTATTTCTTCCAAGTAAGGCAGTACCTTATATAAGGATATAAACTGTTGCTTTGGCTAATAGCAGGACATACAAGGTAAGCAGCTTTATTTTGCATTTGGAACAAAGATTTTGGCCATGCCACATGGTATTTGCAGTGACTATAAAGTACCATTACAGGTGAAAGCTTCTAGAAGTCACCCTATTTTGGAATCAACACCCCTTAAGGAATTCATGTAGTGTTGTACTGTGCATTATAGGTTCCTTACGTGTTTCCATGGCTATTTTAGCATTGGGCCAGAAAAATGGAGAAAAAAAAACAGCAATTCTGCCATTTTTTTTACAGCACTTGCCATCCAGTATAAACAACAGGATAACTTTACTATGTGGGTCAATACAATTACAACTTTATAAATTTTATATAGTTTTTAATGTTTTACTCTTTTACACATTAGAGACTCTTTTGTAAAAATTGCATTTTTATGTCATCAGATTCTGACAGCCATGACGTTTTTATTTTTCTCTGCACGGAGTTGAGTAAGGGTTTGTTTATTGCAGGGTGAGTTTATGTTTTCATTGGTAATTTGGGCTTCACATGACCCTTTGATCACTTTTTATCACTTATTTTGAGCGGCAGGATGAACAAAATACAGCATTCCTGGTAGTATGTTTTATTTTTATTTTTTACAGCAGTCACTGTGTGCTATAAATTACACAACTTATTTTACTGGCACTTTTACTGTTTTTTTAAACTATTTTCCATAGTATTATGACGAAAATAAAAAATGAATGTAAAAATAACATAAAAATAAAGCCTGTCGTATCACAGAAAAGGCACAAAAAAACAGTGTTATATTGTTCACTTCGGAAAAGAAAAATGTGCCAGGTCAGGAAGTAGGGTAAACGGCTCAGTCAGGAACTGGTTGTAACGGCCGGGTTAGTGGATCCACCGGACCACCGCAAGCGGTGGCAACAACCGCGTCAGGAAGCGATGTCTAAGTAGGTCCCGATTTTCGCAAAGCCGGATGAACTTGCTGCGGCGGGAGTCCTACCAGGTCGCTACAACTGACGCGGCGGGCTTGCGGTGGTGGCCAAGAGGCAGCGAGGTACAGAATCGTGAAACGAGAACCGTAGTCATGGGCAGGCAGGAAGGTCAGGGCAGGCAGCAGAGATTCGGAGTCGAGAAACGTAGCAAGAGGTCGGGTACACGGCAAGATAAGAACACACTTAAGGAACGCTTTTTCTAAGGCACGAGGCAACATAGATCCAGCAAGGAAGTACCATGGACTGAACCAATATATAGGGTCAGCGCCCGGCAATTAGACAATTACCGGCACGCTGGCCCTTTAAATTTATAAGAACGAGCGGGTGCGTGCGCCTTAGCCAACAGAGGGCACGGACGGGACAGGAGCGTGGTCTGGTGAGTATTCAGAGCGGGTGCGCCAACAGCTCGTCCCGCGGCCAGCGGCGCTACCGGTCCCCGACAGGAACCCTGGAGAGAGGGCACGGGTGCGCCTGCGGCCCGCGGGCCAGAGCGCGGCGCCAATTGCTACACTGGTTAAAGATGCTAAACTACAATAGTGAAGCCTATGTTCAACTTTGTGTTCAAATCCTACCAAAGACAACATCTGCATGGAGTTTATACAGATAATTTCATCTGGAATTTAGACTGTAAGCAGCTGTTTGTGAATCATGCATCATAATGATCAGAGAGGACAATGATGGTTTACTCATCGAGGCAGGCTGCCTGCTTCCATCCCTAGCAATCAAATGACCACTGAGACTGGATAGCGGCAGAAGGTGCTGGGTCTTGACAGACCCAGATCAACTGTGCAGTAAGTGCTGGGGACTGCATTAAGCAATAAAAGAAATATGTTGTATAAATACTCAAAAAAAATAGTTTCTGACATTATGGGGACACAATTTGTCAAATAATAAACAGTAATATAAAAATAATTTGATAAAAATAAAACAAAATAAAATAATACTGACAGCCAAAACTAAAACCTTTAGGCGTGCCCTCTACAACCTAAAACTATTAATCACCTTTAGAAAAACGACTTTAAGAACAAGGGGAACTAAATTTATAAATATTTTAGTGGAAAGTTTTGCTTTAAAAAAAATATATTTTTACCTTTTCCCCTGATATTAAAAAAAATTAACGCAAAATCAAGTGTGGTACATATTCTGCTACATTTTCTGGACTGCATAAACGTATCCCTATAGTTTCTATATGAACGACGATACATATTTTATATTGAATTCACTGTAATCACATTTGAACAAATATATTTTGGGGTCTGTTTTTCGGTACGTAAGACATGCCCAAAAACATATTTAACAAACTCTGTGTGGACACACCTTTATAGCTTTCAAATTCACATGTACTAAAAATATTGAAAATGTCACTGGTCAGGAATGGGGATAACTAGTAGTGATGAAGTGATTAACTTACATTTTCTCTTCTCAGAACCACATATTGAGAGTTCCCACAAACAGCTACCAAGTGCAAATTCAATACCTGAAATAAGCTTTAGACCATTTTTCTCCTTCATTTGTGATGGGTAATGAGGTAAATCACAGAATAATGAAACATTTTTTACTCAAAAACACAGCAAAGGCCATATTTACAGCTCAATGGCTGGACTAGAAACTGAACCCAGTAGGAGGCAACACAGGCCCCTGTGCTACTTGGGAGAGATAAACAGGTGCAGGTAACTGAGAGCAGTATCTCACACACCACTCCTCTAGGAGGGCAATTAGTGCACTCTCCCCATGTATTATATTTGTGACTTTTCTGTACACTGGTGTGAAGAGGTATCAATTCAATGTGCAGTTTTTTTTATTATCTAATTGTCCCTCTACTGGAGGGGTGTGTGAGCTACTGCTCAGCAATTACCTGCACCTGTGTATCTTTCCCAAGTAGCACAGGCTCTTGTGTTGCCTCCCTCTTGTAGTCCAGCCATTGAGCTATAAGGCCTCGTTTACACGGCTTAATCTGGGACTGATTTCAGCCATAGGCCTCGTTCACACGGCTAATTTGTCCGCGGATTGGCGCCGTACCCTGCGCCGGATTTGCGCTGCAGTACGGCGCCAATCCGTCGGGAAAATTACGGTAACCCCACTGCTCTCATAGAGAACAGTGGATTCCGTCGCTCCCCCCCGCTCGGGCGAATCCGCCGCGGGGGAGAAAGTGACATGCACATTATTAACGGCGCGTACGCGCCGTAGATAATGACAGTCTATAGGGCCGGGGAGCGGCGCCCCCCGCCGCGCTCCGGCCCCGCCCCCGGCCCTTATTCACGCGGGATTTGCGAGCGCAATCCGGCTCACAAATCCGCCGTGATACGCCGTGATACAAATCCGCTCCAATACGGCTGAAATCAGTCCCAGGCATTACGGTAATCCACAGTTCTCATAGAGAACTATTGATTCCGTCTCTTTCTCCCCGCCCGGCGAATCCGCCGTGGGGGGAGAAAGTGACATGCACATTATTTACAGCATGTACGCGCCGTGAATAATGAGTGTCTATGGAGCCGGCGAGCTACCGGACCCCCACCCCGCCCCCCTGAAACGGCGGGCCGGCGTAATTGCGGGGCAAAATCCGTCCCCGCAATTACGTCGGCAATATGCGTGTGAATGAGGCCTTATTATGGCCTTTGCAGTGTTTTGGGATAATGAGGTAAAAAGCCCACCTGGACCATGATAATGCTTAAGTTGTCCAATTGTTTTTGAAAACGAAAGTAAAGTACTATGTAAACAAATGGTTGTAACAGCAATATAAATTTTTGATGAAGGCTTTTTGAAGGGTTGCTGCATTGTCCATTTTAGATGCACTGAAGCAATCATTGCTTTTACTGAAGATATTATGCCCTCTAGCCCTCTTTTTGTATGTGAATAAACAATGTTCATTAAACTAAATCATATCTGCCACGTTGCGTTTTCACAGCACTAAGACATATGCTGAAGACATTGTGGCAGATATATCTGCCACAATGTCACATTATTTTTATGATGCAAAATAAATACAACATATTTCTCCTGATTCCCGATGTATGGCCCTGATCCGCCCAGGAACACCCATATTTGGGGCGACATGTATAAATCTCGCCACGTCGGAGCGCATGTTTTCGCCAGTTTTCCGGCGAAATTTGCGCCTGATTTATGTCGGCACCGAGGTGCGCTCATACATGCGGAGTAAAGTCCGCCGTGCCTCGTCAGTGTGTGAGGCGCAGTGCGGGACTTAGGCGCAGTGCGGGACTGCACCGAACATGTATTCCGATTCAAGACAGGCTGGAAAACAGCGAGAAATCATTAAACATGTCCGTGCAGCATGGAGTATGAATAAAAAAATCGCCTTTATAAGTGTAAAAAAATATTCTGAAAAAGAGCTCAACCTACTAAAAAAAATACATAAATAAAATCACTTTCCAAAAATCAAGAACGGCGCTACATCGAGAATTTGGATATTGAAAATTGCCGGGAAATACAGTAATTCAAATTCTGTAAGCTATTCTCATTGGTCGGCAGAAACCAACCAATCAGAATAGGAGCGACAGTGAACCATTATAAGCTATGGAGAAGTATTGACCAATCAAAATCAAAGGACAGGGGCGGATTTTTTTAATCATACTCCATGCCGCACGGCGCTGAGAGCGGAGATTTCATTGCCCTGATCTGGTCATAGACTACAATGGGACAAGTAGCTCGCACTCTGATTGGCCGGGATAGCCAAGCCCCTGCTAGCTCAACCAATCAGCTCTTTTCTGCATTTTTACTTTATTTTGAACTGTCCCGCCTTTGAATTTGATTGGTCAATATTTCTCCATAGGTTATAATGGGTCCCTGTCGCTCCTGTTCTGATTGACAAGGATTGCCAAGCCCCCGCTAGCTCAACCAATCAGCTCTTTTCTGCATTTTTACTGTATTTTGAACTGTTCCGCCTTTGAATTTGATTGGTCAATATTTCTCCATAGGTTATAATGGGTCACTGTCGCTCCTATTCTGATTGGCTGGTTTCTGCCGACCAATTAGAATAGCTTACAGAATTTGAATTACTGTATTTCCCGGCAATTTACAATATCCAAATTCCTTATGTAGCACCGTTCTTGATTTTTGGAAAGTGATTTTTTTTATTATTTTTTTTTTTAGAAGGTTTGAGCTCTTTTTCTGATAATGTTTTACACCTAATAAAGGCGATTTTTTGGGAATCATACTCCTGCTGCACGGAGCGGAGTGCCGAGATTTCTGTCGCGATCTTCTATATGTTTCCTCTCATGTTCCGTTCTCGCTTCACTTCGCCTCCGCCGGATCATTTAGACCAGAATCAACTAGGTCTGCCTGTCGGAGCTGACAAGCGCTGCAATGCGCCGCACTTTGCCGACCCACGGTCATACATGCCTTGGAGTTTTCGAACGCGCCGCATCCCGCCCCGGAACGCCCACACCGCGCCCATTGCACGCCCCTTCATGTTAGGCGCATCTGAAAGTGGCAAACGTTGCGCCTAACATCGCATCCCAGCGTCCGACAGGGGATTCGGGCCGGTGAGTCGCAGGATACGCCAGAAAACAGGCGAAAAGCCCGTTCATACATGTCGCCCTTGGTGTCTGGTTTACATAAACCCCAAATCTTCTGTGCCCAGTTTTGCAGAATTCTCCCATAAGAAACAAGAGTATAGAAAGTATACTTATACCGGTTTTTCACAGCTGGCTTCAGACACTTCCTGTGCGACTGCAGTGGTTCTATAGCATTGACTGACATTTTATCTCTGCTACCACCTATTACTAACTGTGAATGTCAGAGGGAAAAATATTGACACTGTGCAAACAGCCTGTCTGTCTAAAAATGTGAGCTAACAGAGTTGTATTTGTCATAAGAGGAAGCTTCTTTAGTATAATCACTAAAAAATGTACATAAATACAGACAGTCCCCGACTTACGTCATTCCGACTTACATCTGTCCCCATGGGACAGCTGACCGCATCCGGGTGCTGCGGTGGCCCGGGCGCAGTCAGCGAGCTTCGCAGCTCCACGCGACTCCTGGGAGCGCATGCAGCTGACTCTCCGGTCCCCGACGGCGTCACGAGCGCATAGAGCCGAAGCCTCTATTGCGGAGCAGAGAGCAAGCACTCCCTGCTCCGCAATAGAACTCTGGAAGGTCGCAAGCAGACATGTGACGTTCTGGAGTCTCCGGCACAGGCAGCGTGCGCCAGAAGACGGAGCCGCAGGTAAGCCTCAGAACAGTGGGGGACCGAGGTGAGTATTTGTATTTGTTATTTTTTTAATAAGCCCTGCCTATAGCTGCCTATGGGGGACATAACTGCCTATAGCTGCCTATGGGGGACATACCTGCCTATAGCTACCTATGGGGACATACCTGCCTATACCTACCTATGGGGGACATACCTGCCTATATCTGCCTATGGGGGACATACCTGCCTATGGGGGACATACCTGCCTATACCTACCTATGGGGGACATACCTGCCTATACCTACCTATGGGGGACATACCTGCCTATATCTGCCTATGGGGGACATACCTGCCTATGGGGGACATACCTGCCTATAGCTACCTATGGGGGACATACCTGCCTATAGCTACCTATGGGGGACATACCTGCCTATACCTACCTATGGGGGACATACCTGCCTATAGCTACCTATGGGGGACATACCTGCCTATATCTGCCTATGGGGGACATACCTGCCTATAGCTACCTATGGGGGACATACCTGCCTATACCTACCTATGGGGGACATACCTGCCTATACCTACCTATGGGGGACATAAGTGCCTATATCTGCCTATGGGGTACATACTTACCTATGGGGGACATACCTGCCTATAGCTACCTATGGGGGACATACCTGCCTATACTTACCTATGGGGGACATCCCTGCCTATAGATACCTAAGGGGGACATACCTGCCTATAGCTACCTATAGGGGACATACCTGCCTATGGGGGACATACGTGCCTATACCTGCTATGGGGGACATACCTGCCTATACCTACCTATAGGTTACACACCTGCCTATGGGGGACATACCTGCCTATACCTATCTATGGGGGACATACCTGCCTATACCTGCTATGGGGGACATACCTGCCTATACCTACCTATGAGGGACATATACCTGCCTATGGGGGACATACCTGCCTATTACCTGCTATGGGGACATATACCTGCCTATGGGGACATACCTGCCTATTAACTGCTATGGGGGACATATACCTGCCTATGGGGAACATACTTGCCTATACCTGCTATGGAGGACATATACCTGCCTATAATTACACACCATACACACCATACATATACACCATACACCATACATGTACTAAATATATTGGTTCCGACTTACATACAAATTCAACTTAAGAACGAACCTACAGTCCCTAACCCGCATGTAACCCAGGGACTGCCTGTACAGAGAAAAAAGAATTAGCATATTTCAGTATAAAATTGTATAGATTAGTGAGTGAGAACTTACATGCTGGCAACACGCTGTTAGTTGACATTGTTATCTTCTTGTTTAAATACACAGCTATGTGCTCTACAGACCTAACAGGATGGCACAAGGCTTCTCCCTGGTCAGAAAGACAAGAAAAGATAAAAGCAGTGAAAGAGAAAAAAGCTCCCATCCTGCTGATACAGCAGAGAATCACCTTAAAGGGGTTTTCTCACTATAAAGAACATATCTGTAATGATGGGTACAGTAAAAATAAGCACTTTTACAATTGGTTTATATTACCTAAATCATTTAGTATAGCTGCTATTAGGTAATCTGTTTGTTTCTAGAGGTAAATCTGAAGCCTGGGGTCAGACCACACCCCCTGTGCTGTGATTATCTGCCTGCACTCTTCCCACTGAGCTCTGTGAAAACAAAACTGAAAGAGACTTTCTGGATTGCCTGCTGTCTGTGTCTATGTTCTCATTGTCTTTCGCTCTCTCTGAGCTGTGTAATAATGGCTGCCTGAGCTTTCTTTACTCCTCTCCCAGTGATAGCTGGATGTGAAGGATCTGGCCAAATACTCTTTAGTTGCCAGATATAGCACATCATATAACACAGCCTTATATACTCTGTTCCCCCTCTGCCTCCTGCCCGATAACAGAGGGGAGAGCAGAGTGCATTTCTCACATTTGTTTCATCATTTCAGGCTGTATGTATAACTATTGTAAGCTGCCGCTCAGCTCTGGGACGTCATCTTGGCCCGTCCCGGGGGTTTCTCGCTTTGGATCACCGTCCTTGGTAGAACGATAATGGCACTCCGACACTAGGCTTCTCTTTATGGCTCCAGACAACTTTATTAAGGCACACAGTGTACAAAAAAAATACATAAAATAAAACCCTTGGCCGTCTGGCTACTAACTTACTTACAGAGTCCCTCTCTGTCCCGAGGTCTGTGCCTATTGCACAGCCCCTCAAAAATACAGTTTCCACACTGAGTCCTAGGCTTCCCTGTAGCCTCTGGGGCCAGAGCTCTCTCAGCTCTTCTGCTTCACACCTTCAGGTAACAGCCACGCCCCCCGATCACCTGGAGTACTAGGCTTTTATAAGTCTCCAGAGATGTCAAATATCTGGGCTGGAACCCAGGGACCTGGAATGCAGGGATAGCCACCCACCCGACACTATAGCTGTCCCGGAAAAGCCACCCCATACCTAGCTGACTTGCAGCTATTCTAGCCGCTACCATAAGTGTCAGTAATATAACACTGACACAAAATAGGTGGCTCTTCCCCACTGAGACCCGTTCCTTGGTGGCGCATCTACAGAAGGTCTCCGGCCATAGACCCTCTAGTGGCAGGATCATGCGACTACCAGCGGTCGCTTTGTCACACTATTTACACCAATGCATGTGTTTTGGTTACAAGGAGCTTGTGAAGGGAGGTGACAGCTCTCCAGGCATGAGAACCATTGCAGGAGGTCTGCTGAGCTGTGACATCCTCTCCCTTCCACTGCTTACACAGAATGATGATGTCACCAGTCTTCAGCGAGGGTAAACATGCCTACTGGGAGGAGAACTGCCCCTGGATTTGAAGCTATAAGAAACAGAGGAAACAGCTCAAATCTGTGAAAGCCTGTGGTGAAAAAAACCCTTAATAGCCTGGCCACTGAAGGAATAGAGAGGTAGGAATGAATAAATGAACCAGCACTCTTCACACAAATATTTTTGGAGAGTAACAAGCAGCAAAAAGTTATTATAAAAATCTAAACATATTCAAGTGTATAATAACAACTATCAAAACATACTGAAAGGGATCATTGGAACCGTGGCACTTCAATCAGGTGACATCCTAGATGAGCTCGATAAGAGACCATTTTGAAGATGCTGCAGGCCATGAGAGCACATCTAGGCCATGCAGGTGGCTCAACTTAACATGAACCTGGGGTTGTCTTACTGAAATATGGCTTCTAAATAACACTTTGGAAAAATAACTATACTACTTGTTCCACGACCAAATCAGTACCAAAGCAAATGGAATAGAAATAACTATTGCCATAATCCCAAATAAAACAGGTGGAGCCAAAGAGTATGACTGACTGGTCAAAAAGTCAAATAATACACAAAATACAAATGAAAACTTTCAGTTATCACAACCCACAAAAATAATGTTATTAATTGTCCAGAACCAAGTTTTGGACTAATAACACAAAACTTCTTCCTTTCCTACCGACAGATATAGAAAACAGCTGCAATGGTTATTGAATCAAAAAAAAGAAAAAAAATATGATTGATGACAACAAATCTAAATATCTAAATTTTAAAAATCCTACACTACCAGATGTATATAATCTGACGAAAATGCACAGAAATCCTGAGAATCTAAACTAATCCTATTCACCACATTGGATGAACACACTTTATTTTGTTCGGTTGATGTTACATTGCTGTACAGTTGTATACCACACAACCGTGGAATGAAAATTAAAAACTGTATCTTGAAGAAGATCCAGAAATGAGTGCTCAACTGAGAGAATTCATTTTGCAATGTATTAAATTTTGTTTACATAAAAATAATGTTTGGGTGGGTTGACATTTTTATAACCAATCTATTAGTACTGCCCGAGGGGCCAAATTTGCCCTGAGTTTCGCAAATCTATGTATGTAATGATGGGAGTGTAATAATCTCTTCTATGCTAACCTTTTTGTGTAAAAAAAATACTTATGTATCACTATTGGTGTCACGGCTGCCCCCGCGATCCCTCCTCAGGGTCACAGGCGCATCCGTGCCCGCAGGCGAGTGGCTCTGCAACCCACGTGTCGGGCCGCGGGCGCATTCGCTCCAACTTACCCAGCCACACTCGTGACTGTGTATCTGCTTCCCGGCGCGCGCCGGCACTGTTTACTTTAAAGGGCCAGTGCACCGGTAATTTCCATTGCCGGTCGCAGCCCCTATTTAAAGCATGCCCCTTCCTGTGCCCAGCGCCGAATCTTTAGTGCCATTTAGCCTACTGAGAAAGCAGTCCTGAAGTCTTGTCTGAGTACCGTGTACCGCACCGTTTGCCTCCGTCTCTCGACCACGAACCTTGCCGACTGCCCTGACCTTCCTGCCTGTCCTCGACCACAAACCTTGCCGCCTGTCCTGACCTTCCTGCCTCTCCCCGACTAGGAGCCTGCCTTACGATTTTATACCACACTAAACCTCGGCTGCCTCCCCAAGCAAGTCACGTCAGGGGTAGCAACCTGGTAGACTCCTGTCACAGCAAGTCCATTCCGCTTTGCGGCGGGCTCTGGTGAAAACCGGGACTTACTTAGATTCCGCTCCCTGTCGTGGCTTACGCCATCTCTTGTGGTGGTCCAGAGAATCCACTACCGCTGCCCGTGACAATTGGTTTGACTTGCTTTATTTTTTGGGATGGAGACGAGGAAGATTTTGAACAACTAATGCGTTATTTGAACTTGAACTACATTTTACATAAGAAATTGACAGAAATAAGTACATTTTCTTGATCTTGAAATTTTAAGAGAAGATCAAGAGATCTATACTAAAACCAATTTGAAATCGACAGATGTTAATGGCTTTATTAGTTATGTCAGTTATGTCAATGTATGAAAAAGCATTATTTTTAAAAAGCAATTTCAAATTAATTATGATTGAATGCTAGTTGAGAATCCTCTGAAGCTGGTAGCTAATGAAGATCCCCAAAATTTGGGTGATAATTTTAGTGGCTTGAACAACGATATTGTTGATAGGAGTCAAATATTAAAAATACCCTTTAACAAACTATTTCAATGGTGCAAATAAAATTAAAAGACTGACTGAAAATAATAGGTTCATCTTGAAAAATGACCCTGAAATTGGTGGGCTATTACCTGTTTAGCCACACATTATTTTCCATAAAGTTCAAAATTTGAAAGATATCATTATGAGCAGTTACATCAGGGATGAGAGAAATAGAACTATTAGTTTACCAGGCTTCTTTAACCCCTTAACGGCCGCCCACTGAATTTTGACAGCAGGCAGAGCAGATTGTATGTCTGTAGCAACAGCAAAAGAGGTTGCTGCAGACAAAGGGGTTTTGCAGCCCCCAGCACCATAACTGCATTAGGAACGGAGCTGAAGTTAACAGCTCCGTTCCTAGAGCAGTCTCTGTAACAGTCGGGGAGCACAGGAAACCTTGAATCCCTGACGTTTCCTCCTTTGCTTGCCGCGGTCCCTGACCATGGCATGATCAAAGGGGTTTCTCCTGCTCCATCAGGTCATCGGGACTTCTGGTGACCCAATGAAGCCCAGAGAATGTCCGTACAGTCAGCACTGTGGACCCAGAGTAGCCTCAGGGCTGTCTGTGTAGCAAGTCTGCAGCCAGGGAACACTGTGTGCTCCCCTGTCTACAGTCTGTGTCATACTAAAACAGAGTCTAATATATTGTGCATACATTACACACAAAAAATACACATATTAGATATCTATGTGACCGCAATAACCTGTATAATTAAGTGTGAAATGTGAATGGTGTAAAAAACAAATGCCAAAGTCATAGCATGCAATCTTGATCTCAAAAATGTAATGAAAAATAATTTGAAAACAGGTAAGGTCTACACCTAAATTTCAATGTCTCAATAACGTGTCATGTGGCCTTGAGCATTAATTACAGCTTGACAACAATTTTTCAAGCTGTCCACAAGTCAAGTTATTGACTGATGAGGCATTGCATCCCATTCTTATTGAAGGATGCCCCTCTGGTCATTGAGGTTCATGGGTACAGATTTACGAACTTCTACAAAGCAACTCAGCTGATCCCACAGGTTTTCTAGGTTTTCATAAAGTGCAGGCCACTCCATTTGAGGAACAGTCACTCCCTAATGATGCAATCTTGATGAGCTGCAGCATTGTCATCCATGAAGATGAAATGAACCCTATGTTGTTCATGCGGAGACACAATGATTGGATTAATGATGTTATGCAAGTAGTATAGGCTGTCACTGTACCATTCACAAAGTGTAGGGCAATTCTGTATTAAATAGACACACCTGCCCACATTGTAACACCACCACCACCAAAGGCTCGTCTGGTGACAACAGTGGCTGATACATAGCGCTCTTCTTGACATCTCCAGATTCATTGGTGGCCATCATTCTGCTCAGAGTGAATCAATTTTCATCACTGAACAGCACTGAGGACCACTGGTCCCTAATCCAGCGTAGATGTTCCCTGGCCCATGCAAGCCGATGATGCCTGTGTCTGGTGCTGTGGTCAGATACACTTGCCTAGCACACAGACCATGCTGATGTAAATGGTTAAGAATTGTCTGACATGACACTTGGTTGCTTCTGACCTCCCTTAAACGTGTCTGGAGTTATGTGACATTCATCATTCGGTTCCGCAGGACATTGTTTATAATGAAGTGACCAACAGTGTGTGATGGAGCCAAAGGACGTCCACTTCTGTGCCTTTATGTGACTCTGTGTCCCTGTTGCAACCTGCTAATAACACTCTGTGACATTCTAAGCTCAGTGGCCACTTCCATCTGAGAGCATTTTACTTGAAGCCTCGCAGTAATGAGGTATTGTCCATCAATTCTGAGGTGTTATCTTGGTCTCATAATGTCAAAATGTGAACAGCATGATGGGGAGGACTGTTTAAATTCCAATTGAAATTAATCCCCTAAATTTATTGGGCAATCCCGGATCAAACATCTGTTGGGCATTTTCCCATTAAGCTCCTTGTTAGAGATCAGCAAGTTGGGCAACAAGTACTGAAACATTGAATAGTTAGACCTGTTTATTCTAAAGTTAATAGATGGTCTCATTTAGTTCATTTAAAAAAGTGTCAAGAAATTTTATGTTCATTCTGAAGTTTCAAGCAAAAGCCAAATATCCCTAAAGGATATTTGTAAAATTGATGTGGGAACCATGCAAATTAATTAATAAACATTTTCACCATTCATCAATATTAAAAATTCTGTACCATTCCTGGTCGCACAAGCTCAGACATCACCTCTCCTTTCAAGCAGCTACTGTCAGTGTCTCCCCTGCTTAGGAATCACACACACTGACTGCTGAGGGAGTGTTCAATCCCAGGTGCTGTCATTCTACTCCTATCTTCTGCACTCCTTAGTAATAAGTCAAACAGTACAAATAAATAAAAAGAAACCTCAATCAGGCATGTGCAATGAGAAAAGCAAATTCATGTTTGGCTCCTGCAGGGATTTGAAGCTATGATCCCTATGCTGAAAGGCAGAAGTCATAACCACTCAGCTACATTGTAGGTTCTCACATAAGCAGACCTTTGTTTGAAACAAAATGTGTCAAGTCAGAGAAGGTGCAGTTGGCCCTGACTGCCACCCTGCCCACTGTCCCTGCCTACTTGGCGTGCTGCCCTAGATGGCAGACCCCAACAGGACGACAAATCCTACGCTACTAAGTGCAGGCCCGTCAGGGGAACGCACGTCAATTAGTCCGGGTTGGTAACAGTACAGGTACATCAAAGCCAATTGGAAACCGGAAGAATAACGTGAAGCAAGCCAAGAGTCAAAAAACGGACGGTAACGCGGAACAGAATCAGAGGTCAAAAACATGGTCAAGAAATGAGCCGAGTCAGGTAAGCTGGAATACACAAACAAACTAGGAAAATAGGGAACGCGCAAAGGGATAACCTTTCACAGGCAAAGAATGACAGAACTGAGCATGTTTAAATGGAGCACCCAGTCACCGCCCCAGCAGCCGATTGGTGCGGCCTCCAGGCCCTCCTATTGGCCTATGTGACACACCCTCTTACCTGATTAGAAGCCGAGCTGTGAATCCTAGGCTCATCAGCCAGGCCTCTCCCTGGGTGTGTCGACCGGCCAGAGGGATTAACCCCTGCAGCGCCTTGCTCCTCAACAGCAGAAACGTGTGCCGTGAAAAAATGATAAAGAAAAATCTGTGCTCACCAAAAAGTAAAGGTTTTCTATTTCTGAAGCCGATTCCTCCAATGTCCAGGTGATGCCTATGGAGAAAACCCGTCAGACATGGGTCTATGCAATCTAACAAATTCCAAAAAACTTGAAGCCTCCGGCACCAGTAAATTTAAGATAAAAACATATCCTTTAATTCAAAACTTGTTAAAATTATCCAAGGTTCTCCATGTCTTCTGAAGCTTTTCGAGCACTAAACGCTCTTACTTGTAGACCTTTGTTTGACTAGAGTGTGGGGAAAGGCATGGTGATGTTAAGCCTGCTGGGTCACATGATATGCAGTTCAAACAAATCATACACACCCCCTTTTGAGCACACTGAAATCTGAAGCAGAGTAAACCGGACATGAAATGCCTTTGTGGTAAAACTCTTAACTTTTTGTTAGTAATGTATCTTTGTTTCCTATTGGGCTTTGCAGAATGTCTGACTCTCATTGTTTTCAAATACTTTTGTTTCTTTTTTGGTGACAAACATCCGGTCTTTATTCACATTATTAAGTGTTACCACTAACACAATTTTGTTTCCAGTTTTGTGTCAATCACTGGGTGTTCGTTTCTGCAATTTTGCGTACACACAAACACACCTTGTCGCTTATTGGCTGTTGTAGCAACATGTGACCTTCTATGGCCTGATTGAAACATTTAGTTCACATTAAATATTTTGTTTAAAGATGTGGTTTCTATTTTAAAGGGAACCTGTCAGGTGTTTTATGCTACCCAAACTGAGATCAGGATGTGACAGAGGGAGAGAAGCTGAGCTCTGGGATATATAGGGTTATATGATAGAAGGAGAGAAGCTGAGCTCTGGGATATATAGGATAATATGATATAGTGCAGGAGGAAAAAGCAGAGGAAAAAAGAGTGAAACTACTGCTAATCCCATCCTTACACAGTGATTGAGATTGCTTTGCACACAAACTAATGCACGGAAAGCTGTCAATCACTGTATATAGGCAGGGTTGGTAGAACTTAAGTTTTTCTTAAAAAGTCCTGTCATTATTTTATTTTCTCTGATTCTTACTCAAAAATCCTGCTACAAATTATATAACGCTATATATCACATAGTTCAGCTTCTCTTCCTCTATCATATAACCCTATATATCACAAAGCTCAGCTCCTCTATCATATAACCCTATATATCACAGAGCTCATCTTCTCTCCCTCTATCATCTAACCCTGTATATCACAGAGCTCAGCTTCTCTCCCTCTATCATATAATCCTATATATCACAGAGCTCAGCTTCTCTCCCTCTATCATATAATCCTATATATCACAGAGTTCAGCTTCAGTCTTCTATCAAATAACCCTATATATCACAGAGCTCAGCTCCTCTCCTCTATCATAAAACCCTATATATCACAGAGCTCAGCTTCTCTCCTCTATCATATAACCCAATATATCACAGAACTCAGCTTCTCTCTTCTATCATATAACCGTATATATCACAGAACTCAGCTTCTCTCCTCTATCATATAAACCTATATATCACAGAGCTCAGCTTCTCTCCTCTATCATATAACCCTATATATCACAGAGCTCAGCTTCTCTCCACTATCATATAACTCTATATATCACAGAGCTCAGCTTCTCTCCTCTATCATATAGACCTATATATCAGAGCTCAGCTTCTCTCCTCTATCATATAACCCTATATATCACAGAGCTCAGCTTCTCTCCCTCTATCATATAACCCTATATATCACAGAGCTCAGCTTCTCTCCTTCTATCATATAACCCTATATATCACAGAGCTCAGCTTCTCTCCCTCTATCATATAACCCTATATATCACAGAGCTCAGCTTCTCTCCTCTATCATATAACCCTGTATATCACAGAGCTCAGCTTCTCTCCCTCTATCATATAACCCTATATATCACAGAGCTCAGCTTCTCTCCCTCTATCATATAACCCTATATATCACAGAGCTCAGCTTCTCTCCTTTATCATATAACCCTATATATCATAGAGCTCAGCTTCTCTCCTCTATCATATAACCCTATATATCACAGAGCTCAGCTTCTCTCCCTCTATCATATAACCCTATATCACAGAGCTCAGCTCCTTTCCTCTATCATATTATCCTATATATCACAGATCTCAGCTTCTCTCCTCTATCATATAACCCTATATACTGTATCACAGAGCTCAGCTTCTCTCCTCTATCATATAACCCAATATATCACAGAGCTCAGCTTCTCTCCTCTATCATATAATCCTATATATCACAGAGCTCAGCTTCTCTCCTCTATCATATAGCCCTATATATCACAGAGCATATCCTGCTCTCAGATAGGGCACCATAAGCCATGTGACAGGTTCTGTTTAATTTATTGTGAATATTGAGCTATTATTTTAAAAAGATTAACCCTAACATTATATCAACATTGTATTTTATTATTATTATTTTCTTTGAATTTTATGTTAATATATGCTGTTGATGATTTTCATTGATCTTTTGGATATTATATTAACTTTTCAGATCATTTTTATGTGTGTATTCTTCCTTTTGGTATTTAAAATTTTTCCTAAAACATTTTCTGGAAAGAAAAAAAAAATGTTAAAGAATAGTTTTTTTAGTTTTTTTTTTAAATATTTATTTACAATACATATATACTGTAGAATATCACTTTATATATGTCTGGAACTTTATGAAAGCTGCTTTTTGAAATAAAGTTGTCTGTGATCTAAACCATTGTTGATATTGGTTTTAAATGCATGTTTGAATTGTGGAATTGATGCTAATTAAGGGATATATATTGTACCACACGAATTGTCCAGCGTGCCCGGGAAGAAGCTGCAAAGTGAAAACCTGGACGGTGCTCTGTCATTTCACATGGTTATATACTCATACTATTTGTTTTCTTTGATAATTTTAATTTCATTGTTCAGGTTGTCTGCACTATTTTATTTCCATTTGTTTTTTGCAGATACATCGAAGTCTCTTTGAAAGGAAGGAGTGGTGTGTTTTTAGCACGAAAATTTGTTCTGGTCAATTAACAACCAAATCAATGTAACACTGAGATGTTCTACATTAAATAAAAACTAAAGGGGTCCAGCTGCTGTACATTACACCACCACACACCAAAATCCCAGGAGTAGGACTGGTGTGACCAGGGGCGTAACTAGAGAAGACTGGGCCCCAAAGCAAACTTTTGGATGGGGCCCCCCTCCCCGACCACGAATATTTACCAGGACATGCAGTTAGATAATGTAGATAATACAAGGGGCAAATACCTCACCATAGATATCACCAGCATATGGCTACCAAACAAATCCCACTATACCAAAACCAAAATTACCAATAACGCCATACCTTTCAACATTTAGAGATTGCAAATAGGGACACATTAGCCACGCCTCTGGCAACACGCCCAAACAAATGACATCACATCAGGCCACACCTCTGACCACACCCAAACAAATGACATCATACCAGGACACGCCTTTAACCACGCCCCACCAAAGAAACACATGCCCCGCCCCCCAGAAGACCAGCACCAACACAACAGCGGCGCCACTAAGGTCTGTAAATATGTAATTATATAAAGTAATGTATTGTATATGCAGAGATCCATACAAATAGCTGTAAGACAATGTTGTATGGATGATACCTCTATATAATGGTCGTTTAGTGACCATATAATACAGCTGTACAAGTAGCAAATATCCCCGTACTGTTACTAACCACATCAAGAGTAATATTATAAATAATACAGCTATACAGAGATCAAATAATTCCACCACACCATGACAACATCACCAGCACATAGTGACTGAATAATACCATCACACCATGACTACATATCACCACCACATAGTGACTGAATAATTCCACCACACCATGACTACATATCACCACCACATAGTGACTGAATAATACAGCCATACTGATCCTGAATATGAACCATTACACTACTACCAACATTCCTGCCATACAGTGACCATATGGTGGTAGATTCCAGTGTACACAGGTTCTGCAGGCATATAAGTGATGACAGTACAATACAATTTAGTGACTCACAGGTGACATTTTCTCTGTTGGGAGTCGTTCCCTTTCTCCATTTCTTCCAGATCACCATGATGACTTCTCCTGGCCTCGTCCCTGCAAAATTAACCACACAAACATTATAGACTTACACATGGGGTGATAGGTGATAAAGGGTTATGGGGCAACAGGCAGTGGTCAGGGGGTTATAGAGTCTCAGGTGAGGGTTGTATTTTGTGTTTGCACTAGGCCACAAAGGTGATAGAGGAGGTAAAGGCCACAGCTTACAACACAATCTTCTGACCAACCTCGCGGAGATTGTGGTGCAGCTCTGGCCTGTTCTCCATTCCCAGCCCCCCAGATGATCAGCCCCAGCCATGACCTTCAGGGGTGCAGGGGATGGAGTATAATACTATTAGATTTGTTAGACTACGTCGGAACAGCGTAGCATCTGTTTCTGAACTATCATGGTCCCGAGGGCCGGTGTCAGGGAGTTTATTTAAATAAACTGCTTTTTTATTTTGTTTCTGTTATTTTGTTTCCGTTTTTTCCAGTGATATTAATGGAGGTGTCTGTCAAATGCCTCCATTACTATTGCTCAGGCTTGGTGTCAGCCTGCGGCAGTTTTTGTCACCCCAAGGGCGACACTAATCCCGTGTCACGATTACCCCAATACCCAACACACCAGGGGTACCAGGAAGAGCCAGTAACCACCAGAAGCAGACCCTCTAATGTGAGGGTCTGCTTCTGGGGCGGCTGCGAGCTGGTACTCTTAGAATGGGAAGGGACCAGTAATGATGGACCTTCCCATTCTGATAGTATTAGGCTGCAGTTGTTGGTTTTACCCTGGCCGCTTATGGTAATTGGGGGAACCCCCATGTTGTGTTTTTTTTTTTTTTTAAATCATTTATTTATTGAGAATTCTACAGTGGGCACCTCCTGCAATGATTACAGTGGATGTCCATGTACAGATTCTCATTAAATAAATAAATTTTCAGAAAAAAAAATTACGTGGAATCCCCCCCAATTTCAATAATCAGCCAGGGTAAAACCGACAGCGGCAGCCTGATACTATCAGAATGGGAACCATCGATACTGGTCCCTTCCCATTCTAAAAATATCAGCCTGCAACTGCTCCAGAAGCAGACCTTCACATTAGAGGGTCTGCTCCTGACGGTTACCGGCTCTTCCCAGTACCCCTGGCGCATTGGGTACTGGGGTAATAGTGACACGGGGTTAGTGTCAGCCTTGGGGTAACAAAAAAACCAAGCCTGAGTGATAGTAATGGAGAGGCGTCTTCCAGATACCGCCACTACTATCATTGTAAGATAATGAGAAAAAAACACAAAGAACCAGAAAAAACACTTTATTTAAATAAACACTCCCCGACACCTGCCCTCGTTAACCATTTTATTAAAGAAATAGATGTAACGCTGTCCGACGTAGTCCACTGAATACGTCGTAGTCCAAATGGGAACCGGTAAAAAACAACAACCCTACAAATGGGACATTACCCAGCTTTCCTGGACGCCTGCTGTGAACCATTTCACCAAGCTTACCGGGGTGAAGAATAGACTATTCAGAGAACAACAAAGCTGGGTGACATCCAAAAATCAGGAACCCAAGAAAGCTGGGTGCCCGCTGTGCAGGATGAGTGTCACCCAGCTTTCCCAGCTGCTGAATAATCTATCAAGTATATAGGAAAGCTGGGTGACATCCAAACAGCAGGTGTCCATCCCCCACAGCGGGCACTTAGCTTTCCTGGATGCCTGCTGTGGAGGGAAGTCACCCAGCTTTCCCATATACTGGATAGATTATTCAGCAGCTGGGAAAGCAGGGTGACATGGTTCACAGCAGGCATCCTAAAAAGATGGGTGCTTGCTGTGGGGGATGGGTGCCAGGGAGGGGGGGCCGAGTTGGGGGACAGGGAGGGAGGGCTTAGTTTGGGGACAGGGGGGCCATTTCGGGGGACAGGGGTTCCTGAGTAAGGGGCCAGGGAGGGAGGAGGGGGCTGTTTTGAGGGACAGGGGGGGCCGATTTGGGGGACGGGTGGCTGAGTTAGAAGATAGGGAGGGAGGGGGGGCCGTTTTAGGAGACAGGGGGCGCAGAGAGGGAGGGGGGTCTGTTTTGGGGGACAGGGGGAGGTGCAGGGAGGGCTAGGTTGGGGGACAGGGAGGGAAGATGGGCTGTTTTGGGGGGACAGGGAGGGCTAGCTAGGCTAGGGAGGGGGGCCGTGTTTGGTAGTCAGTGGGGGCTGAGTTAGAGGATAAGGACTGAGGGGGGCCATTTTGGGGGGTCGGGGGGGGGGCTGATTTAGAGGACAGGGAGGGAGGGGGGGCCGTTTTGGGGGGGACAGGGAGGGCTAGGTTGGGGGACAGGGAGGGAGGGGGGCCGTTTTGGGGGGACAGGGAGGCTAGGTTGGGGACAGGGAGGGGGGGCCGTTTTGGTGGAACAGGGTGGGCTGTTTTGGGGAGTCAGGGGGGGCTGATTTAGAGGACAGGAAGGGGGCCATTTGGGGGGACAGAGGGGGCTGAGTTAGAGGACAGGGAGGGGGGCCATTTTAGGGGGGCAGGGAGGGCTAGGTTGGGGGACAGGGAGGGAGGGGGGCTGTTTTGGGGGGACAGGGAGGGCTAGGTTGGGGGACAGGGAGGGAGGGGGGCCGTTTTGGGGGGACAGGGAGGGCTAGGTTGGGGGACAGGGAGGGAGGAACAGGGGGGGGGGGGGGGAGAGTTTTACCTACCTCCCTGCTGTGTCCTCTTCATCCTCCTGCTGCTGCTGGCTCTGGCCCCGCAGTCCAACTGATCAGTAAAGCTGAGGGGGCGGGCCCAGCCCCCCGCAGCCAGAGACGTCAGGGGAGAGACGCTTCCCCTGTGTCCCTGCTCTCTGTACCGGCCGCCTGTGAGGGTGAGAGACTGCCTGACAGCGTCCGGTGATCGCGGCCGGTAGGAAGCGCCGGGCCCCACAGCTCCGCGTCCTCCGGCAGGGAACTAGCAAGTTCACTGCCGGCGGGCGCAGGAGCCGAACACCGGGTCGCCCCGGGCCCCTTAAGAGGGGGGCCCAGGCATTGCATGTCTGCTACCCCGGTAGTTATGCCCCTGGGTGTGACATTCCCTTTTGAAGCCTCCTTATGGTGTTTGCACAGTTTTCTCTGAGAAATTTTCCTAGCCTTTGCATCCAAGACAAGGGAGGACTCATGCTGAAAAGGATAGACCTCCATTCCAGCCTACATTGCCCTCTTGACAATGAGATGATAGACTTTGACAAGGGTAGCGTGAGGTCAATGGAGCACCTACACCAGGACATCTGGCTCATAGCGCAGTGTTGCTTCTTGAACTTTTGCGTTTTCCATTTTGGGTGGTTTTGTTCCCCAAACCCAGGGGGATTTCAATGTTGAATAGTTATGACATCTCGGCCTTGGTGCATAGTGAATTCCTAGAGAGATAATCAAGGTATCTCAGTTCATGGATTCTTTCCCTTTTCAGGGGGGGCGTTGCGGGGTAAAAAAAACATTGGGGGGCCCGGGCCCTCTGTTTTAGTGTTGCCAGTAGGGCTGGGTTCACCAGCATTTTTTTCAAGCAAAATGTGAACGTGGCTGTGTTTTTTTACAAGGAGAAAAAACGTATGTTTCCAGTCCTTTTTTATGTGTATTCCAAAGATCCTGTCCATCACCCCAGTCATGTATAATGAAAATCGATTTAAAAATTTACTTTTTTTAAAAGTGCCCCCTACGGCAACCCCTGTAAAACCAAGAACAAAAAATACTGCTGTCAAGTTGGGAAATTAAGGAAAAAAATCAGAATCTGTTTTATCATTTTTCTTATTAACTCAACAGATAGTTTGTTTAAAATGCTTTTACTGCTTAAAAATCCTTATCGAATATCAATATTCTCACACAGCTTTTCCTTTTAGACAGATGCAGGTCTGCTAGGGCCAGAAAGTCAAGACTTCCTCCTCCCCCCAGATGAAACAAGCGTTTGAGATGTGTCATTCAGCTAATGCTTCATATACATTTAAATTATAAATTTTTCTTAGCGACCCCCAATTAACCAAACATGAGTGTAAAATAGTCATGTGAAAAAATTCTATTGGAATGTAATTTACTGTGATTAAAGTCAGATCCGTCCCCAAACGGAAGGTGTTGGTCTATTTTTTCGAGCTCTGGCTGCCGGCGCAAAAATAAAATATAATTCGGAGGAGGCATTTAATTGGATAAGGAGTGGAACAAAGATAGATTCCACACCTGATTTAAGCATCTTGACAGTGGTGCCGTGACTCAGAGTGTATAACCTTGGCTTCGATTCAAAGCATCTGTTAAGGGGGGTTCGTAGATGCAAGGGCTCGCAGTTAAGTTCTCCCCTCGGTTGTGGCGTACTGAAAAATTATAGCGCTCAATCAGGAGGTGCAGTCGAGTAGTTTGAAGAGAAAAAAATAGTAAAAAATATATATGAGACTTGAGAGAAAAAAGCATAATTACGCTCTGTGTAATGAGCATGAAGATAAGCTAGCATGTTGAGACAAGCACTGAAAGAACATAACGATGTCTTAGCAAAGCATAGATACATTGAAACTGAATGTAAAAAATAAGAAGGATTTGAGGAATGCATAAAGAGTGCCGCCATTCCAAGATGGCGATTTTCAGAGTTGATTGACTGACGTAATCAAATTCCATTAACACTGAAAGTTGTGTAGATTGTGGGAGGGAACGTACAACACTGATCACACCTTGTATTACCTCAACTCCTGCCCTCCCTCTCAGCCAAGTACCTTCTTCGGCTGCCTACTTCACAGTCTATGGTTTCTGCAATGTCTTCTTCTGTGTCCCACTACACAAGGACTATCAATACCCTTCTGCTTTCACTTATCATGCCCACCTGGACGAGGATGCTTCAAAGAGGCACAGAACTCACCCAACCAGTTGACTCAAGCCTTGCAGGACATGTAAAATATTCTCTTGTGTGCACCCGATTTTCCAACTTGTAAATCAAGCTCTTTGAGACTTCTTCAACATTTGGCATCAATCAACTGCAAAGTCTCACAGTCCAAGCTCCAATGGTGTTCTAAGAAAGTTGTATTCCTCGGGCATTGCATATCACATGGTACCAAACACCTTACCGATGATCGGGGAAAAAACCTTTTGATGCTCATTTTTCACCGAAAATCTAAAAAACAACTTCAAGGATTTCTAGGCCTCGTCACTTTCTGTCGTCAATGGATATTTCCCAAAGCCTCCCGTCTTATGCAAGTTTTAAAACTATTCTTTCAAGGGGCATTATTTACACCAATGAACTTCACTTGAGGGACAAGAGTGTTTCAAAGCCTAAAAACTTATCCTACAAGCTCCGGCTCTGGGAATCTCGGACTACCACAGCCTTCAACTTTTTTCCTATTTTGAAGACTATGGTCAAGCTTCAGAAGTCCTGACACAAAAACTTTGGGGAGCGTATGAGACCTCTTGGAACTATTCTTGCAAGTTAGATCCTGTTGCACGGACTGTCCCTACTTGCCTCAGACATATCATTGCTACACAAGATCTTCTTGAAAAAACTGAAGACATCATTTTAGGTCATGCGGTCAATGTGATGGCTCATCCTGATCATGATCTACAAGGGATCCTGAAACAATCGCAGCAACCTCATCTCAGTAAACAGCGCCATCTCCGTATATAATTTCCCATTACTGTTCCTGAAAATGTCACCTTGAAGAGATGTACTACTCTAAAACCCACCACTCTGCTTCCTCCCCAAGGGGGGGGAAGATGAAACAGTCTACCAAAGAAGACCGGACGGGGCAGGGAGAACCTCTTCATGACTGTTTTTAAAAGCGAAGGCAAAACCCTTCCATCTTCCACTGTCTCAAAAAACCAAAGTTGGAGAGCCCGACTATGCTCTTCACAGAACCCAGATTTTGGGGACGATCAAGGACGATTCCATACAGATTGCTATGTTTACCTTGCAAGAAACCGTAAAGGCGCACTTTACCTTCGGAATGCCACCCAAAAAGGCTGTATAGAACTTGTAACCCCAAAGAAAGACCATGAAACAATACACCGACCACCTATGACTTTGGCCTGAAGTGGGCCCTGCGAGGTTTCCAGACAGCTAGTGGATCGCCCATCAAGAATCAAAAAAGGGGGAGCCATCAGACTCTGATGCATGCTCTACAATTGCCAGCCAAGTGGCCGTTTTTTGCAAGGACTAAAAGCCCATTGGAAGATTAGAGACAGTGGAAGTAGAAGGCACCTTACAGAGCAGACTAGGCTGCAAAGGCCACAGCTCTCTTCCCAGAGATTCGAGAGGGATAGCAGGAGTGGCTGTATATGTAGCTGACAGAGCAGAGAAGAAATAAAGAGAATGTGAGAAGAATATTAAAGAGGAATGTGAGAAGAAAGAAAGAGAATGTGAGAAGAAAGATAAGAGAATGTGGAGAAGAAAGAATGGAGAATGTGAGAAGAAAGAAAGAATGAGTATGTAAGAAGAAGAAGACGGAGAATGTGATAAGAAAGGAGAAGGTGAGAAGAAGGAAAGAAGGTGAGAAGAAGAATGAAGGAAAGAGAAGTGAGAAGAGAATAGAAAGGAACAGAAGAAGGTGGTTGAGACGAAAAGAAGAAGAAGAAATTAGAGAGGAACACAGAAGAGAAGAACCGAACTGGACAAGATGCATTGAATCGGTGTTAACCTGTTTGAGACATCTCAAACAACCTGAACAAGCCCGAAGGGAAAGGAAAAGTGGGTGAGGAGGATATTGGGAGCAGTGATCCACCAAGATGGATTCTGGGAAGGGACAATAGACTTTGTTTACAAGCGGCATTTATCCAGCTGTAGTTACAATGGGTACATGATACTACAACAGATGAACTTGCCAGATGATTTCTTCAATCAGCATGATATACCTAGCACCCTGATCTTCATTTCCCACGGCATGTAAGCCTTGCTAGAAGTTGTGAAATATGCAAAAACCCAGGAGGACTGATGCCAACACCAAGAGCATTTGGTAAACACATAATCCTTCCAGCGGACCAGTCTGAACAATTGAATTACCCAAGAGAGAGAAAGTCAAGTGGTGGTGGTTGGATATGTCTCAGGATGGCCTCTGAAGTCTACCCATTTACCAACATGACTGCCTTAATCATGAGAAGAAAAACTATTGACCTGAGTTTGATATGCAGATTTGGGATCCCTGAGGTTATTTGAATCTGATTCAAGACCTGCCTTCACTTGCAGAAGTAACCAGAGACATTGAAACTAGTAGGAGCTTGACCTCAGCCTTGCACACTCCTTACCATCCCGAATTTCTGCAGGGAAAGTGGATAGAATGAACGACACTGCTGAAGAACAGATCTGAAAGCTAGCAAATAAACATCTCTTCCCTGGGCCGAGATCCTACCCATTAATTTATTACTCTATTCTGTAAGAAATACCCCTAGGTTGACCCCTCTGGTCTCACTCATCAGGAGAATAGTATTCTAAGGCTCCGCCCAGGGGACTAGGGAGGTAGCATCTGGAGGTACAACAGTTGAGTGCTGGGAAATGATTAGCCTTGTTAAAATATGTTATAAATCTGTGTAATGGTTTGAAACTAATGCATGCCTGTAACGGTGCGGCACTGACAGACGTACGCCGAAGCGCCGACCGCAGACATCCAGGTGTGGATCCTCTG
Source organism: Phyllomedusa bahiana (assembly GCA_025379985.1). Taxonomy (NCBI): domain Eukaryota; kingdom Metazoa; phylum Chordata; class Amphibia; order Anura; family Hylidae; genus Phyllomedusa; species Phyllomedusa bahiana. The sequence continues at coordinate 124,353 of JAODAL010002149.1, read as the reverse complement.
TGATCACCGCAGGCGAGGTGGAGTAGCTGGAGGACCACGCCAGGGACAGTGGAGTCTAAGGGGCCCCTTGGTCTTCGCCAGAGCCCGCCGCAAGGCGGGATGGACTTGGCTGCGGGACCCCCAGGTCACTACACCCTGACGTGGCTACCTGCGGTGAACAGACGGGGTGCAAGACAGGATTCCAGGCGGTGGGAGTACCAGGAAACACGAGGAACATGCTCAGCAGGATACAAGAGGGTTTAAACGTAACATAGCACCACAGGATACGGCAGGAACTGGACGGGAAACACATCAGGTACAGGACCAGGGAACACGGCAGGAACAGGGAGGAGCTACATACAGGACAGGGAAACACGGCAGGATACAGGAGACACAGACACAACGGACGGACCGGCGCCAGAGCTCAATGACCAAGACACTGGAACCAAGCCATCTCGGGGTTTAAAGCTTCCAAAAGCCTAGACCGGAGATGCTGGCAGGAGCTCAAGTGGGAAGCAGCTGGACCACCCAGCAACAGACTGCAGCAGACTGCAATGAACGACCCTGAGTAGAGACAAAGAACTTCCTCTTTTAGCCAGAGGTCAGGGGTGAAAGAGGAAGGTGCAAAAACTGGAAACTATAAATAGGCAGGAAGTGCCGCGCGCACGCCTAGGAGGCACAGTGCACCAGACAGGATCCCAGGAAGCAACAAGACTGGACAGGCAAGTATATAGCAAGAAAACACAGGCTCTGCTGGGACCCCTGCACAGGGAGCCCAGCAGAGGACATGGCAGGCAGGACAGGCGACGGTCCAAAGCAGGGACCGCGGCCTGAACCGTGACAGTACCCCCCCCTCAAAGCCCCTCCTCCCCCTCCAAATTCACAAGAATGGCATTCAACATAGGCCAGGGGCCCGCAACTTCTACGGGGGCAACCCAAACCTCCATAGTACAGGCATGTATATAGCCAGTATAGGGAAAAACCTAGAAACGGAAGGTGCATGGGAGGAACAAGCGGCGATGGCATAGGCAAAATGGGGTGGGGGGAATCAGAAGGCTGCGGGCTGGGGACGTAAGCCACGGGGACTCAGAAGGCTCAGGCTGGGGACGTATGCCACGGGGATCAGAAGGCTCAGGGCGGGAGGGACCGTTAAGCTCGGGGGGACTCAGAAGGCTCAGGGCGGGACCTAAGCCACGGGGACTCAGAGGATCAGGGCGGGTCCGTAAGCCACGGGGACTCAGAAGGCTCAGGGCGGGACCGTAAGCCACGGGGACTCAGAAGGTCCAGGGGCGGGGACCGTAAGCAACGGGGACTCAGAAGGTCAGGGCGGGACCAAGAGCTAGGCCAAACGTAAGCTCTGGGCTGATGGACCATGAGCTAGGCAAAACGTAAGCTCTGGGCTGGACCTTTGAGTAGGCTAACGTAAGCTCTGGGTGGACCATGAGCTAGGGCCAAATCGTAGCTCTGGGTCTGGAACCTTGAGCTAGGCCAAACGTTAGCTCTGGCTGACATGGCTAGCCAAACGTAAGCTCTGGCTGGACCATGGAGCTAGGCCCAAAACGTTAAGCTCTGGGGCTGGCATGAGCTAGGCCAAACGTAGCTCTGTGGATGGACCTTGAGCTAGGCCAAACGTAAGTCTGGGCTGGACCATGAGCTAGGCCAAAAACGTAATCTATGGGCTGGACCATGGAGCTAGGCCATGGGTATGCAGTCACTCTAGCGAGGAGGCAGTGGTCACCCCGACGGGGATCCATGGTCAGTTCATAATGTACCGTGCGGGCACTGACAGACGTTACGCCGAAGCGCCGAACGCAGACATCGGGTGTGGATCCTCTGTGATCCACCGCAGGCGAGTGGTAGCTGGGAGGACCACGACAGGGACTGGAGTGGGTGTCTATGGGGCCCCTGGTCTTTGCCAGAGCCCGCCGCAAGGCGGGATGGACTTGGCTGTCGGGACCCAGGTCATACCCCTGTCGTGGTACTGCGGTGACAGCGGGGTGCAAGACAGGAATCCAGGCGGGTGGGAGTACAGGAACAACAGAAACATGCTCAGAGGATACAAGAGGGTTTAAACGTACACATAGCACCCACAGGTTACGCAGGAGGAATGGACGGGAAAACACATTCAGGTACAGACCAGGGAACACCGCAGGAACAAGAGAGCAATACAGGACAGGAAACACAGGCAGGATTACAGGGAGACACAGAACCACGGACGGCGGCCAGGAGCTCAGATGACCAAGACACTGGACCTGCTTCTCAGGGGTTAAAGGCTCCAACAGCAGGACCTGAGATGCTGGCAGGAGATCACGTGGGGAAGCAGGCTTCGGACACGCAACAGACTGCAGCAGGACTGCTATGAACTGACCCAGAAGGAGTAGAGACAAGGAAACTTCTATTATAGCCACGAGGTCAGGGGTGAAGAGGAAGGTGCACAAACAGGAAACTATAATTTGGCAGGTAAGCCTTGCCGCGCGGCACGCCTAGGAGGCCAGTGCACAGACAGGACCCGGATTGCAAACGAAGACTGGACAGTAGCAAGTATATAGCAATATGGTCGCTGGGACCTGCACAGGGAGCCCCAGCGAGACTGGCAGGCAACCGGATCAGGCGACGGGTCCAGGCAGGGACCGCGGCAATGAACCGTGGACAATGCCAATAGTGTTCTCCTCCATTCCCAGGATCCAGGACTTGATCAAGCTACATCCTGGTGACTTTGTGTGGGTGCAGAAAACACGTCAGAGGATTCTCTGGAGCCCAGAGAAGATTTGGACCTTACCAAGTCTTCCTGATGTCAGCCCAACCTCAATGAAACTTGTAGGAAGACCAATGGGTGTATTGCTTTCACACTGCAAGAAAGTGACTACGCCAATAATTCATCATGAACTTTTCCCTTTTCCTTTCATTTGTTGTCTAGTCTGGATGTGTGAAAAAATGCAAGAGGGAACAACAAGGGGGGTGCCGATGAATTCAAAGCTAGGGACCAGGTCAAATGGGTTTTTAATCACTTACGCCCAGATAACAATCAACAAAAAAGTATGAAAATGGGTAAATTTCATCTATTGCAATAAACTAGATGTTTGTATTTACACCCGAGGGATGGCCTTACAGTATAGCTGAACAATTAAGCGGTCACCTCCATCATGACTCGCCAGAAATCATTGAGGGTTATGAGATTGTAAACAATCCATTGATGCCTCTGCCGGGGACTACTCTGTGGTGGCACCTGGCGGACGTGGTCGACTCTCATCCTTACCATCAAAGGCTCTGTGAAGATACCAGCGGTTGCTTGGTTACGCCCCTTGGAGCAAGCCTGGCAGTGGTTCAGTGGGTTCAACACCCGCTCCACCTGTTCACCCTGCTGTCTATAACTTGTTCAGTTTAGGGAAGAGCATCAATCATCATTCCCGATCTAGGGGGGAGCATTAGAACAGATTTTGATGTTTTAGGGGGGACTGTCAAGTTGGAAATTTAAGGAAAAAACATCAGAAGTCTGTTTCATCATTATATTCTTATTAAGCTCATCAGATAGTTTGTTAAACTGCTTTTACTGCTATATATCCTTATCGAAGTATCAGATATCTCTCACACAGCTTTCCTTGAGACAGATGCGGTGTCTGCTAGAACCAAGAAAGTCAAGGACTTCCTCCTCCCCCCCAGATGATACAGAGCGTTTGGGAATGTGTCATATCAGCTAATGCTTCATATACTGCAAATTATAACTTGTTCTTAGCGACCACAATTAACCAATCATGTAGTGATAAAATAGTCATGTGATTAAAAAGTTCTATTGGAGTGTAATTTACTGTGATTAAACGTCAGATCTCATGTCCGAAACGGAAGGTGTCGGTCATATTTCTCGAGCTCTGGCTGCCGGCAGCAATAATAATAATATAATTCGGAGGGGGCATTGAATTGGATAAGGAGTGGAACAAAGATAGATTCCACACCTGATTTAAGCATCTTGACACTGCCAGACCATGACCAAATGCCACCACCAAATGTGACAATCAGTTGTACACAGACGTTCTGCAGACATATTTTACCTCCATATAGTGATCATATGGTGGTAGATAACAGATGTATGCAGGTGCTCTGCAGACATATAAGTGATTACACTGCAGTTACATTTACGGTAGTGACTCACAGGAGACATCTTTTTTGATCGTAGTTGTTCTCTTTCCTTTTTCTTCTCCATCGTCTCAGACCATCATATGTGTTCTCTGGGCCACAACTCGTCTGTGCAGAATTTACCACACAAACATTTTAGAATACTCACTTTTCCAGCACCTATATCACTACATACTGGGGGGGTGTTATATACCTACCTAATGGGGGTCTATATCGGAAAGCATGGTGATGACCCATCTTCACAGCAACCCCCTTTTCCCATGCCAGGTGTCTGCTGTGGGGGATGGGGAGTCACCCATTGTTCCTTTATAAGTCCCCATGAGATAGTTATATAGACCCCCTCTCAGGAGGTAGATATATAGTTTATATGCCCACCAGTAGGTAAGAATATAGGTTATATGTCTCCCAGTAGATAAGTATAAAGGTTATGTGCTCCCCAGTAGGTATAGGTATATATGTTATATTTTCCCAAGTAGGTAGGTATATAGTTTATATGCCCATCAGTAGGTAGGAATATAGATTATATATCCCCCAGTAGGTAGGTATAAAGGTTATATGCTACCCAGTAGGTATAGGTATATATGTTATATTTTGCCGAGTAGGTAGATATATAGTTTATATGTCCCCCAGTAGGTATATAGGTAACAGGGTCCACCAGTCTGTAGATAAGTTATAGTGTCCCCCAGTAGGTTATATGTCTCCCAGTATATATAATAGGGCCCCAAGTAGGCTATATGTCCCCCAGTATATATAATAGGTCCCCCAGTAAATATAATAGGGAGCCCAGTATATATAATACTGCCCCCAGTATATATAATAGTTCCCCCTTTATATTGAATAGGGCCCCCAGTATATAGAATATGGACCCCAATATATAGAATAGGTCCCCCAGTATATAGAATAGGCCCCCCCAGTATATAAAATAGATCCCCAGTATATAGAATAGGGCCCCTAGTATATATAATATGGGCCTCCACTATATAGAATAGGGCCCCCAGTATGGTAGAGAGGTCTAATGGGCATATTAAAAATAAAAAACAGTACACACCTATTTCTCTGTTCCCGGCACAGGCAGCGTGAAGTCATAATGCTGTGCAAGCAACGTGATGACACTCACGCGCGCCCGTGCTGTGTACTCCAGAGGGCTGCAAGTCCACAGCAGCATCCTGGAACCCAATGACCTGAAGTTCAGGGCAGCGGCAGTTTTGTCCAGGGGATAAAACTGCCTAGCGACGCCCCTCTCAGTTTGGGACAAGTGGCGATAACTGGCATGTTGATGAACAGAAGGAATCATACAATCATCCAATACCACTTGATCCAATTTTTTAGATTTATGTGGCTACAAAAAAAGTTTTCCAGATCCAGAGAAAGTGAAAACCCCTATGAGGTAGGTGCCAATTGTCCCATACAATAGGAAAAATTCCTTTCCAAAATATGGCAATCCTAATAATACCTGAATTAATGACCTATCTCCAGAATCTAGTTCCCATAAGCTGTAATATTATATTTGTCACGCTTCTTGAACCTGGTCAATGAACCCATCATCACAACCTCTTGTGGCAGCTTATCCCTCTTGAGTTCCATAGTCTAACCGCTTTTACAGTAAAGAATCCCCACCTGTGATGATGGTGAACACTTTCTTCCTCTGGATGTAGAGGATGCTTCCTTATTATTGTTACAGGCCTAGGTTTAAAAGGATCTTAAAAGAGATATGTATACTGTTCTTTAACATATTTATATATGGTAAGAAAATTCTCCCTGAGCTGTTTTTTTTCCAAATCGAATAACCCTAAACATAAAGTTTGGTAGGTTATCTTGGTTCTGCAAACCCCCCCCATTCCTTTAACCAAGCTGGTAACCCTGCTCTGCACCTGCTCTAGGTCAGCTTTATCCTTCTCTGGTGCACAAAACTATATACAATATTCCATATATGGCCCTACTAGTGATCTGTAAAAAAGCAAAATTACATTACGGACCTGAGCATTTATGCCTCTTTTATTGAAACCCATGATATTATTTGACTTTGCAGCAGCTGCCTGGCATTGGTCACTGAATGTAAGGCTACTGTCTAACAATATGTCCAAGTATTTTTCAGCGATAGTTGCACCAGAATCATATATTGTGATATAACCCATGAGAATACAAGTGTCCTATGATAACACGAGCACTTATTTGGGCAATTTTTTTTTTGCTTTGAGATACAAGCAAAAATTTTATTTACGAGCAGAGAAGTTCCCTACCATGGCTCACAGAAACCTCTCCAAGCAGGACTCTACACACTCACTATAGTCCCCCTGTGACATCAGCGTTTGTTTTGAGGATCGCCTTTCATGTGCTCCTGGACAACCATTGAATTTATCAAAATAAAAAGTCTCCCCCAGTCTTCTTTCTCCTATAAAACTAAAGACCATTCCCCCAGGGGGTGGAGGAGAACATCAGGGAGAAGGGCTCTGACACTTGTGGTACCGACAGCAGCTTCGGCAGCCAAGACCGCACAGGTGGAGACGACAGTGCCACTAGCAGCTGCTTCACAGGCTTTTTCCAAAGAGCAGGAGCTAGCAGCTGACTGGATCCGCCGTCCTGAGAGCAGAGGCTGTGTGAATGGCCACTGACTGTGTGATGAACTCCTCGCACATCTTGCATACACACTGCTCCATGCAGTACCTGCTGTGGGCCTTGTGTCCTGCAGCCCGAGATCTGCAACAAGTCCTCAGTCGTCGTACAATTCGGGCACAGCCCTCGTGGATGAATCCGCACGGAGTCCGCAGCGCTCTCCTGTGTGCTGCGCACTGCTAGGCTCAGCTAACTCCCGTCCTCAGGATGCAATGTGCCACCTCCCCCAGTCCTCAGCCCCGGGCTGGAACAAGAATCCACTGACGAATCCTTGACATGTGGTCATTGATGGGGCAGTAGGGGGCATTATAGTTATATGTGTACACCCTCAGGCCTGGTTTCTTTACATTCTCTTTTTGTATAACCTCTATAACAGATAATTCTATACAGTGTACATGTCTGTTAATAAACATATAAAAATTGTGGTGGTTTTGGGGTGCATGGAACAGATTAATGACATTTCAATTCATTTCTATGGCGAAATTTTCTTTGGCAATTTGAGTTAAGAGCAAAGTCACATAACGAATTAAAGAGGATGTATCTCTTCTTTACTTCGGCTGACTCATACTACTCTCAGCTTCTCAACTCTAGAAATGCAGGGGCGTTTCTTCCCCTCCCAGCTGGGTGACATCATCCCCCCCCTTCACTTTCATGCGCTGGCTCCCGAGACGTCACCCCCGCCTTGTCCCCTCCTAGTCCCACATGTCACTGTAGTCTCTCCCTGGGGGGGGGGGCCCCAAAGCTCTTATTTTGTTTAAGAGCTGTATACATACCACAGTGCTGCATTCAATCTAGACTAAGCAATGATCTCTCTCCACAAGCTTGAGATTTGTTACACCTTTCTATGAATGGCACAGATCTCGCTTCTATGCAGGAGAGGCAGGGATCGACACACAATTGTGCTGTTTTCTGATTGCAGAAGTCCGCACTGTTATTCTGTATTCTTCTTGGCTGTGCAGAGTAAAATGTTGGCGGTCCCATTACTTTGAGTGAAAGGCAGTATGGCAAGCTCCTGAAACAGCGACCGGGGCCTTACAGAATGTAAATGAGTTCTCAGCTACAGAAATGCAAGGAGGATGGCTCCGACCAGGTCTGGATTTCAGTGTAAACAGAAACAGAAGATAAGGAAAACTGTGATAACAAGACAGCTTTGCTAATGACATCCAATTGCAAAGTTGCTTGTATTCACTGTCCCCTTATTCTGATGACCATTCAATGAAATGATACAACCCCTTTAAAAGGGTTTTGCCATGAAGTGAGTTCCTTACTTCTTATCTGCTCAGCAGAGAAGATAAACAAAGCATGCTGATTCATGAACAGCTGTAGGAGGGAGAGGGAGGGGGTGAGCAGAGAGTGAGGAAAAAGGGAGCATCTGCAATGTTTACTCAAATAATTACATTACAACCTGTGGAATCTCTATACAGCAGATGGCCTCATACACTGCACTTTCTCCCCGGTCCCTTGCAATCTCCTTCATGTTCCCTGTCATCAGATAAGAAGTGCAAACACGCAAGCGCGCCAAGATCAGCTCCTGTCAGTGTCCTGGTCGTGTCCAATTAAACTTTCAGGAATCTAAGGGGGACTGAGCAATTCTGTAGCTCTCACAGGCTTCACTTTTTGTAATTACATATATTTAGAAAAGTGATTAAATATCCATTTTGGAGGATCCCACGTCAACATTACATCGTGGCAAAACCCCTTTAATCTTATAGCTCAAGGTAATTGTAACATAACTGCACTTTTTGTTTTTTAGGCACAAGTGCATGACCTTACTTTTTTTTTTGCGCATAAAATAAAAACTGTTGCATGAGACTTTAAGATACAGATAGTCTGGAGTAGGTATTTGCCTTCCTTTTCCAGATGTGAATTTTGGGGAAATGTTATTTGACTTGAGTATCAGCTACTAAGGATACGTCTACACCGCACAGGACTTTGATCAGATTTACGGGGGATTCAGTATTTAGAATCCACCGAAAATCCGGCTGTAACCTGTACTATGTAGACCTCAATAGAAAATCCGTACGGTAGTCTACACAGCAGAGATCTTTTACTTAGCATTTCTAAACCGCTGTCTGACCGGCGGAAGAGAAGACATGTTTTATCTTCCACCGGATTCCAGTAGCCTCAGTTTACGAGGCTAGCGGGAAATCTGACCACGTTTTTTTTGCTCCAAAAACCGCAGTGCAGCGAAGTTAAAATACCGACAGATTTCCGACAGTATTTTAACTTAGTTGTGTAGACATAGCCTAAGAAATGGAAACCTGAATCGTTTATTACATACTAACAAGTAGAATACTCACCTTTTGGTAACATATAAGAGATGTTTGGTGTTAATACCCAGGACATTGCAATGTATTAAAGGGGTTATCCAACTCAAAAAAAAAAAACAGCCAATTCCATAAAATGACTAAACTCAGCACTGCCGTCTCTAAGCCACTGCTGATCCAGTGATGAAGTTCTGGGGGTCTTTCCAGTCTTTGTTTACAAGCGGTCAGCACATACTGTAACCACTGTAGCCGATCAATGAACTCAGTGGTCACGTCATTTTTCTGGTATCACCCCTCAGTGATAGGAATAGTGACGTCAATTGAATGGCACGTGACCACTGAGGCCACTGATTGGCTGCAGCAGTTATGTGCCAGCTGCTTGTACACAAAGACAAGGGAGAACACTGATGGTTCAATGTTGTTTCTTGGTTTATACATTTGGCTGCCATTTTTTTTCTTCGGAAATGGACAACCTCTTCGAGGTCTGAGTGGATACATTCAGCCCTAGAATGCTGCATCTGAAAAAGGAATTTCCCCAGCAGTTACATGGTTTGCCATAAAGATGTCATGACTTCATATTATAACCTCTTTCTTTAAAGTAAAGCAGTGGTCCAAAACATTGTTCTAAACTTTGCTGATGTTCAATATGATCATTTAATTTACTAAAATAGAAGTGTTATCAACTGTTCCCTGTATTACAAAAAGTAACCAAGAAGTTAAATTAAACAAAACCCTTCAAAGATTCCTAAACACATTTTTCAGTAAGAAGTTCATATACTGTACAGCCCTGGGTGCACCCAGAGGAATTGTGGGTCTCCTGACCACATGTGACAGATGAGTTGCAAACATTTCTGTGACTGCACAATCTATTTTACAAACACAAAATCCATTGAAATGCTGAGTTCAGGAATACTATACTTTCAAAAGGCACTTTTATTTTCTAATTAATGGGGCCTTACATACCTAGCTAGATGAGGCCCACCTACCACCTTCCTAGCTGTGGCCTACATACCTACCTAGCTGGGACCCATCGACCTACCTACCTGGGGCCTATCTACTGCCTACCTACCCGGGCCTATCTACCTACCTAACTTGGGCCTATGGACCACCTACCTAATGGTGACCTACATATCTGGAGCCTATCTCCTACCAATATTTCTGGGGCCTATCTAACCCTACCTAAGTTTAGGCTACCTTATCCTAACTGAGGAACTAACCTGCCTAACCTGGAGCATGCTGCCTGGGCCTTTTCTTCCAACTGGGGCCTACCTACCCCCTACCCCCCTACCTTTGGCCTATCTACCTACTTTAAACTTGGGTTAGCTACCGACCTTCAATGGATAGCACAAAATATGCGGGATTCCCCCTCCGGCACTTTCAGACCCCACCTGACAAAAACCAATTTAAAAAAAGTAGCCGATTCACTATCTCTTTAGCTCAACTTATTTTATTTACGCCCCACTTTTCATCTGGATCCCTTTCCCAATCGTGATGGTTCGATCCACAAACTATTTTAAAGTGCATTGTTGGTAAGCATACACTTAAAAGACTAGAATACATCCTGTTAACACAGCGTTCCCTGGCATGAGCCAAAAGAAATTTATAACACTATCTCAGTCATAAGAGTAACGGACACCATTTAAGCTAACAAAGTCCCGGCAGTCCGACAACAAGGACCAATTAGCTCCAATAGACAGTGCGGGTAACCGCATTCCAAAGTTTCACCTATCACAGGTGCAGAAGGCAGTTCATCAGCCTCGGCGTCTCAAGCATGCATTCAAGTAAAGAGTGATATATAGTTACCGACAGTTCATAAGTCCAGCACCGAGTCCTGTCTCTGCTTTCAGCATGAGCCTGCTCGCTGACTCGCGACGGTCCTAAGGTAACGCTGTGAAATACCAGCAGCAGGTAACAGCCCGCGCTAGTAGTCCGTCCTACTAACTCGACGATTTCGGGGAAGGACACGCCCCCTTTCTCAAGCTTTGGGAGGGTGCTTAGTTTTACGTAGCTTTTATACTGTGCTGCCACCGCATAATAACAATATATCAAACATTAATATACTATGAGCTTAAAATTCACACCCGTCCATACCTTTATTGATTACTAATCTCATCCATATCTACACATTTGTTCTAAATTTACCTAACTATAATTTATCAAAAACTACACTACCTCTATTTATTTATTTTATTAACTAACTACACTAAAAAACACTTACGACTATTCTTACCCGCTCACAAAATAGTCTATATAAAAATACGCTCCACTGACAATCTTATTCAGACCTAGGTGAGAGGGAAACTATTTAATGGATGCAGAGACTTCTCTCTGTAGATATACCGGGATCTGAGTTGTTCAGCAGCGTGACCCTCTACTTGCTCCAATATACATCATCTCAAAACAGAGACATGGGGCGACAATGTATGAAGCCGCCACGGTTTATTGTATAGAGCTCGGAGCGCCAAGTTTCGTGCGCTCTAACGTGAAACCTGCACCTCATGTAGTCGACGCCCGAGGTGCGCTCAGACAATGCGGTATAAGTCCCACGCACCTCGCCAGTGTGTGAGGCGCGGTGCCGGGCTTAGGCGCCTGCGGGACTGTGCCCAAGATTCGCCGCCCGAGGAGTGCGCTCATCATGTGGTGAAAAGTTCCCTGCGCCTCGCCAGTGTGGTGAGGAAGCAGTGCGGACATAGGCGCAGAAGGACTGCGCGAACATGTAATTCCGATTCGAGACACGGCTGGAAAACAGCGAAGAAATCATTAAACATGTTAGTGAAAAGGCACAAAGATGTTGTCTTTTCAAAGAATGAATGATAAAGTACAAATGAAAGCTGTCTAAAAGCGACAGAACTGTAGTGAAAAAGTGGATCCTTTTAAAATCAAAGGAAAATATCAAAATCGCTAAAGAAAAAAATTCTCACTCATCAGCTCCGTGAGCAATGGAGTATGAATTCAAAAAAAAAACATTTTAATACGTTAAAAACAATATCGAAAAAGAGCTCAAACCTAGTAAAACTATACATAATAAAATCACTTCCAAAAATCAGAACGGCGCAACATCATTAATAATAATCTTGAAAATGAGGCCAGGAAATACAGTAAAATCAAATTCTGTACGCGCTTCTACTTGGTCGGCATAAACCAGCCAATCAGATCGGAGCGACAGTGACACCATTAAAACCATGGAGAAGTAGTCGACCAATCAAATACAAAAGCGGGACGTTCAAAATACAGTAAAACTTGAAAAGTGCGATTGTTGAGACAGGCGGCAATATATGAATCCCCCATTACAAATGTAGTGAGTGCGTCTATATTGAGTTGAGCAAAGAAGGCGCAAAAGAAGGGCGCCCTAAAAGTTATTACTGAATATGGCACCTCTTCTAGTACAGTGTTGGTTGAGGGGAAAAGGGCTTCGTCCTGCTTATCCAATCAAGCGCGAGCTACTTAATCTCATAGAGTTTCTACTATGGGACAAGAAATGGAGAGCGAGCTCTGTATTTGTGATTGCTCATTAAAAGAAAGGCGCGGTTATTTGGGTCCCAATTCCGTTGACGCGCACTAACCGCGTTTGTTAGTGATTTGGATAGATATTATGTTTAATAGAATGTTTCAGGCTCATTATTTTCAAAAATGTTTTACACCAAAATAGTGATGAGCATTATTAGCGTCAAAGTTAGAAGATCGGCACAGTTTTTATGGTGATCGGGCTTTTTTAGATCATGCGATAAAATAGGTAAAATCTGTTGCAACATCTATTAAGATCGCGCCTTTTTCGGCGCTTCCTGTAATTTTGGCGGCCAGCAAAAAAAATCAGCTTACAGAATAGAGCAGGGTGAGATTTGTGTGCGACGTCAGACTGGGATGTGGATGGTTTTGCGATTGGCCTGAAAAATCTCAATAACCTCGTTTACAATAGAACACGCCGTTTCCTGTTCAGATCTCAGTGTCTCTCATCGTCTCAGAGCAGAAGGACGTGCGCTCTGCTTTGTCCAAACAGCTCAGCGAAATTATTAATATTTCTTCACGAGAAGAAACCATCTACTATTGCTGGATCTTACCACTTAGTTAGAATTAGAGATTGCGATAGATTGTATATAGTTAGGTAGAGAATTTTAAAGGAGCATCCTACTGCTTGTAAAGTCGCGGAGGGGGGGGCCCCCGCGGGCGAACACAAGACAAGCACAATAAAGAATACTGGATAAAGTCACCAATACTTTTTGTAACATTTGCACTGCAATAGCTTTATTATTAAGAGTTTGCTATAGAAAATATGTCCTGGATATTGGGCAAGCCTTGAAACATATAGGAAACACATCTTTTCTATAACTGCAGGTCTCTTTGTTAGATTCAAAACACCACTTTTAATATCAGTAATACATTTCAATAGGTTTCATTTCAATTTGCCCATCCACTTTGTTGAATATCCACCCTTGCACTTAAAATTTGAATCCAGCAAATTTTAATAGTCACCACAGGAGTAATTGAAAGGTGCAAAAAATATCTTGTAATATACGAGATAGACAAGCTCTATAAAAAATACGGAAAAGTTCACCAAGACTTAGTGTAGACATTGCAAAAGCTTTATTATAAACAGTTTTTTTTCTATTGAAATCTTCCTGATTTTGGGCAGCCTGAACTTATAGATACACATCTTTTCTATTAACATCGCAGGACTCTTGTTTAAGGTGCAAAACTCCACTTTTGTTATCAGTAGAAAAACATTTCAGAATAGGTGTTTCATCACAGGACGAGGAGGAAGACGATGGGGTAGTAGATCAGCACGTTTTCCGCCTCAGAAAAGGGAGAGCTCGGCGCCAGAAGTCCGCTGATATGATTCCAGCAGCCAGGGTCCAGCGCAATTCCCCGCTCCACGCTTATCGCCGTCAAAAAGGGTCCAGGACCTCTCAAGGCCTGGCCTTCTTTGAGCAAGCCTCTGATTTGCACCCAGCGATGTCATATGCGCCATTGCTGTAAACGCATAAGTAGCGCATGGAACCTTAGGTTTTAACCACCACCAACATGTCTAGCTCACATAGCAGCGAAAGCATAGTTGAAATGGAGGGCAACACTTAGCCAAAAAAGGCAGACCAGACGCCGTGCTCCCACACAGTCCACACCCTCCTGTCTCCGCCTCCTCCGCCACCACCAAGCGATCTTCAGCTGCCCATGGTCTCTCAGTCATATCATTGGATCAGCCTCCGCTTCAACCTCTAGCGTCGCCCGAGTACCACCAGCACCACCAGAGACCACCCTACCTCTTCTCCTTCCGCCATTTGACGACCGTCACACTGCTGTACAGCGGCCAGTCTAGCAGCCAGCCTTTCTTCTTCCAGTTTGAGCGAGCAGAAGAAAACACTTTAACCCAAACCATCCCTAAAGCCCAAAGAAGCGGAATGTCAGGCATTTCCAGGCTTATGGTCTTGGAAATGTGCCTTTTTCCGTCTGGGTGGACACAGATGGGTATCCTGCCACGTCATGTGACCTTGCCTGCCCCCAATAAAGAATGCCGAGCAGGCATTTCTTTGCCAGAAAAGCCGCCCTCCCCTGCCAGCCACGATCATCTAAAAATTACAAAAGCGCGTTGGTCTTCATCTGTGTCCAGAAAAGTCCATCGACCACCGACCACATGACTATAAGCACGGCCAAGCCGCTATATCTCTGCGTGACAGCTTCACAGGTGAGCTGGGAGATGTCTTTCAGGTGAAGGTGGCTCTCAGGGCTCGGCGCACGCTCTTCAAAACCACAGGAATGGTGCAGGGTTCTTCCCCCAAGGTCCTCTGTGGCATCCACGTGCCCAGACAACCCAGGCCTGGGAAAATTACACTGTCTTGGAGACCCGTCCACACACAGGTCAGGAGCTGTGGAACGGCTCTCCGCAACGAGACTCTGCGAGCGCTGGCTGGGTGCCAAAAGAACCTTGTGCCCAGGCAAGGTGTTGTGCGATAACGGGCGAAATCTGCTTGGCCGCCCTTAAATCGGTAGGCTGGAAAGCAACATCCCTTGCCTGGCACACCGCTATGTCATGAACCTTGTCCTCCAGAATTTCTAGAAAGAGCTACCCCGAGTCTGGACTCCTGCTGATGAAGGCTCGAAGGCTAAGTTCTCACTTCCGCGGTTTCGCAACCCTGCTTCGTCCCGTCTGGCTGCGTTGCAGCGTCAGCTCGCCTCGCCCCCGTCAACCGTCTACATTGTTGAACGTGGCAACACCTGGAATTCCACCCTCACCACATGCTCCAGCGATTGTGGCAGCAGCGCAATGCCAATACTCCATACAAGTGACACATTGCCTAGACAAGCAGCGGTGCGGACCACTGGTGTAGACCACCGAAGTGGAGGCAGGTGAAAGAGCTCTGCACTTCCACTCCTTGCCAGTTTTGAAAAAGCCACAAAATGGTTAGTGCGACAATGCCCTTGTCAGCATGACATGTGTGATCTTAGTACTGGAACGATCGTTTGACACTCTGGAAACAACAGGATCCCCCAGCGACGGAGAGAGAGACGGACACAGATGCGGACACGGAGCCTTTCTCTACTCCGTCAAATCCACAAGGCCCGACAGTTTCACCAATTTCATCTGTCTTCATAGGCAGAGGTTTCGGGGTCCAGAGCTAGTGCAAGGTGCGCATCACCTCTCATGGTGCATCACTCACTTCAGGCCAAGTCAGGGCTGAGTTGAAAGCTGGGCCGGAGGCGAGCGGAGAGGAGGATGCAGGAAAGGAGGAGGAGAGTTATTCCTAGACAAACCCCGATGTTACCGACGTCCCTGCCTTGAAAGAGGTTGGCGGGAATTTGAGGCGAAGGAGGAAGATGAGGAAGATCAGTTTGCTAGTGCCCCTCGACGCCCCGGAGGCTTGGGAAATCAAGCTCCATCTCTCACATGAAGTGCTTGGATGCTCATTTCCTCCAACATGATCCTCGCATTAAGGCCATCAAAATGAACAACAGTTACTGGTGGCCACCCTCCTGGATCCCCTGTACAAGACAAAACTCAGCAACTTTCCTTCCACCCACCCAAATAGAGATAAAATGTCAGGAAATTGGAGACCTGCTGAATTGATCACTAGGAGACATCTGGTTGCCGTCACTCACGATCCCCAAATGTCACAGTGGTACAACATCAGTGACGAGACAGCAGTAAAGTGCCCAAAAAGTAGCGTAGCGCAGCAGCAGGCAAGGTGGTCTAGAATCCACATTGGTGAACCGCTGGCAAACTTTGTTTTTTTACCACCGTCCCCAACGTACATCCCAGCAGGGCACACATCCAACAAACAGCGATCAGCATACGATACCGTTAGCACCGACGATCAGCGTCTCCACACCGAATGTTATATTGGTAATTGTGTTCCTGACCCTATAACCTTCTGGTTATCCCACAATGACGAATGGCCCGACAGGCTCGTCCTCCATAGAGGTGTTGTCCTTGCCCCCGTCAGCCACGTCATATCGAGCGGACCCTTCAGCACAGCAGAGAGTCATAACAGACAAACGCAAACCGGCTTTTACCACAGATAATGTGGATCGTTTTGACTTTCATCCAAGATGAATCAGGAATGGATCTCTGAAGAGTTGTTGTGGCCCCACTTGCCGAGGTCCACCGATGTCGGTTGCCGGTCTACATCACATTCCTCATCACCAGAAATGGTCCTCTTTAAAAAATGTTTTTTAAATGGATAATTTTCTATACTGCAAATTTTATTCTCTTTTCCCAACCGTTCATTTAGCTGGTTTGATGGTGAGGAGACTGTAAAAGACAGCAAGGTTATGAACAACACCGTTATTCATTTACGTCACTTTATCTCAGAAGTTTTGCATTGTCAATGGTTTTTTGAGGTCATGTTGCTGTGAGATACAGCTATAATTATGGTCCTTTGGAACAGAAAATGTGCTTTTAAAGTGCATTTCTCCCTCACAAATTTTTAAACAAAAGTGGCTGAAAGTCCATTTTTATATATTTTTGGGTCATGCAGGTTTGAAATGCAGCAATACTACAGGTCCTATAATAAAAAAATGTGTTTCTAACCAAGAATTTGTTCTTCACAAATGTCCAAAGTGGCTCAAGGTGTCATCTTTGAATATTGGGGGCATATTTGCTTTGAAAATCAGCAATACTACAGGTCCTATTATAAAAAAATTTTGTTTCTAACAGACATTTGTCTTCAACAATTGTCCAAAAGTGGCTCAAGGTCTGCTTTGAATTTTTGGGGGCATTTTTGCATTGAATGCACTATACTACAGGTCCTATATAAAAAAATGTAGTTATTTCTAACAGACATTTGTTCTTCACAATTGTCAAGAGTGGCTCAAGGGTGATGGTGCTGTCAGAAACAGGAATAGTAGGACAACTGTTAATGACACATATTGAAAAATGACTTGTTTTATGCAAATCTTAACATAGCTATAACCCCTGTTTTAGACAACCCATTAATCAATTAAAAAAAGAGAAACAAAGACAAGGTGAGATTCCATCCCTCTTTATAAAAAATGTGTTTACTAGAAATTAAACAACTAAAAAACTTGCATGTACAAAATAGCAGTTAGAAAAAAATTCCTCTAAATTGTACAAGGGAGGTACGGAAAACTTGACCAGATGAGGCAGTTATTCAAGGACAATGAGTATGAGCACGGACAGAGAAAAAGTACAGAGACAAGTTCTCCCGCACGATGAGTAAAATGAAAAAAGAATGCCAAGAAAAGGGCATCCTGGGTGGCAACAGGAGCGTTAACCACCATATTACCATGTGAAGCTCAATGGTCCCACTCATACGGAGGGGCAAGCGCTAGATACTACCCAGGTCTTGACTGTTGTAACAGAGGAAGGGCTGGAGTTCTCACACTTCCCTACCGCACCTCCTGCCCTTCAGCACGACAGTTTTCGTATGCTGGCCTCAATCATGGCATTTAAACCTCCCGTGTTAATAGAGACATGACGCCAGCCTGGACTCTCACGGCGCACCCACTGTAACTCCGCCGGCGCTGGGTCATGCTGTGGCACAGGACAGGTATAGTCAATGTCCAGTTTCAACTAAAATGTGGTTGAAAGCCTCCTTTTTCCGGCCCTTTTTTAACATCTGGGTCCCAGACAGGTTTAATGTCATCAACTGCGGTCCCAGGACAATTTCTAGTCAATGTCCAGTTCAACTAAAATGGGTGGTTGAAAGACTCCATTTTCGGGCACTATTTATAATCTGTATGGTCAGAACAGGGTAATGGTCATCTCTGCGGTCCAGGACAGATAAAGTTAGTGTCCAGATCAACTAAAATGGTGCTCAAAACTCCTTTTTTTTTTTCCCGGCACTTTTTAATCTGGGGTCAGACCGGTTTAAATGGTCATACTAGCGGTCCAGACAGGTTATAGTCAATGCCAGTTCAACTAAAAAGGTGGTTGAAAGACCTCTTTTTCCCGGACTTTTTAATCTGTGGAGTCAGACATGTTTAAAGGTCATGCTGCGGTCCAGGACAACGTTTGTCAATGTGTCCAGTTCAACTAAAATGGAGGTTCAAAGCTACTTTCATCTCGGCCACTTTTAATCTGTGGGTCAGCCGGTTTTTAGGGTCATGCGCGTTCCAGGCACAGGGATAGTCAATGTCCATTTCAAGTAATATGATGGTTCAAATAGTACTACAGCCTTCTGGCACTTTTTAATTTGTGGGTGATGCAGGTTAATGGTCATGCTGTGGTACACGACAGGGATAGTGAATGGTGTGTGACCTTTTTTTCTGTGCTTTTATAGCCTAAGTGTTGTGCCTAAGATAGAAGCAGGTATCCATTTGACTGTTGTTGGCAGTTTAATTCCAGCTTCTCCAGCCCTGTTGGGTATAAGAATGAAGGTGTTCTTGCTCTCCCATAGACTTTAAATGGTCATTCGCTCATAATCGACTGCAGATTTATCCATACACAAGGCTCAGAGACCCTATGCTATATACCTATCACCATCTATGGCCCATAGTGTGCCATCAGTGTGGTTGTCACCCATGCACAAGGCAATATGTAATAAAGACAATATACTGTATGTATCCCCTGTCTACCACCCAAGGTGTACCATCATGGGGTCTTCTTCCATACACAAGGCTCTAGTAAAGACCTGTGCTGTATACCTACCACCTCCTATGGCCCATAGTGTGCCATCAGAGGGGTCTTTATCCATACACAAGGCTCAGAGACCCTATGCTATATACCTATCACCTTCTTTAGCCCATAGTCTACCATCAGGAGGTCTTCATCCATACACGAGGCTCTATTGGAGAACCTATGATCTATACCTACCACCTCCTATGGCCCATAGTGTGCCATCAGAGGGGTCTTTATCCATACACAAGGCTCAGAAACCCTATGCTATATACCTATCACCTTCTATGGCCCATAGTGTGCCATCAGAGGAGTTGTCACCCATACATAAGGCTATATTCAATAAAGACAATATGCTGTATGTATCCCCTATGTACCACCCATGGTGTAGCCTCAGGGGGTGTTCTGCCATATGCAAGGCTCTACAAACTAAAAGACCAGCAAATTGTATCCTACTACCATCCTATGCCCATAGTGTGCAATCCAGAGGGTCTGTTAACCCTACACAAGACTCCAGACCCTATGCTATATTCCTATCACCTTTAGCCCATATTACACCATCAGGGAGTCTTCATCTATACATGCAGCTCTAATAGAGAACCTATGTTCTATACCTATCACCTTCTGTGGCCCATAGTGTACCATTTGGGGGTCTTCATCCATGCACAAAGCTGTAATAAAGACCCTGTGCTGTATACCTATCACCTTCTATGGCCCATACTGTACCATCAAAGAGGTTGTCATCTATACATAAAGTTCTATTAAATACCTGTGTTGTACACCAATAGCCATCTAGAGCCCATAGTGTCCAATCAGAGCGGTTGCCATCCATGCATTAGGCGATATTGAATACAATATGCTGTATTTATCACTTTCTATGACCCATAGTGCACCTCAGGGGGTCTTTATCCACACACAGGGCTCTATTAAAGATATGTTTTGTACACCAATAGCCATCAGGGGTTCTTCATCCATGTACAAACCTGTACTAAAGACTTTATCTTGTATACCTATCCCCTTTTGTAGCCCATAGTGCACCATAAGAGGGTCTTCATTCATGCACAAACCTGTACTAAAGACCCTATCTTGTATACCTATCCCCTTCTGTAGCCCATAGTGCACCATAAGAGGGTCTTCAGACATGCATAAGGCTGTAGTTAAGACCTGTGCTGTATATCTATCCCTTTCTATGCCCCATAATGGGTTCTTCATTCATACACAAGGCTCTATTAAAGACTCTGTGCTCTATACATTTCACCTTCTAGAGTCCTTAATGTATCATTGGGGCTCTTCATCCATATACAAGGCTTTATTAAAGACCTATGTTGTATACCTATCACCTTCTATGGCCGTAGCGTATGTTCAGAAGGGTGGTCATCCATAAACAAGGCTCTATTAAAGACCCTATGTATTAAACCTATCATCTTCTGTGACCCATAGTAAACCATCAGGGGTCTTCATACATGCACAAGGCTATAGTAAAGATCCAGTGCTGTATACTTATCACCTTCTATGGCCCGTAGTGTCCCTTCAGGGCGTCTTCCTCCATGCACAAGGCTGCAATAAAGATCTGTTTTATATACCTATTGCCTTCTACAGCCCATAGTGTTCCATCAGTGGGTCTTCATCCATGCATAAGGCTGTATTAAAGACACAATGCTGTATACCTATCACCTTCTAAGGCCCTTAGTGTACCATCAGATGGTCGTCATCCATGCATAAGGCTGTAGTAAAGACCCTTTGCTGTAAACCTATCACCTTCTATGGTCCATCAAGAGGTCTTCATCCATACTCTATTAAGGACCCTATACTTGATACCTATCACCTTCTGCAGCCCTTAGTGTATCATCAAGGGGTCTTCATCCATGCACAAGGCTCTATTAAAGACCCTATGCTGTATACCTATCATCTTCTACAGCCCATAGTGTCCCATCAGGGCGTCTTCATCCATGCACTAGTTTGTATTAAAGACCTGTTTTATATAACTATTGCCTTCCACGGCCCATATTGTACCATCAGGGGGGTCTTCATACATGTACAAGGATGTAGTAAAGACCCTATGCTGTAAACCTATCACCTTCTAAAGCCCATAGTGTCCCTTCAGGGGGTATTCATCCATAAATAAGTTTTGATTAAGACCCTTAGCTCTATACCTATCACCTTCTATGTCCCATTAGGGGTCTTCATCCATACACAAGTCTCTAGTCCCGACCTTATGCTCTACACCTGTCACCTTCTACCGCCCATAGTGACCCTTCCAGGGGTCTTTATCCATTCACAAGGCTATAGTAAAGACCCTATGCTGTATACCTATCACCTTCTACAGCCCATAGTGTCCCATCAGGGGGTCTTTATCCATGCACAAGGCTCCATTAAAGACCCTATGCTGTATACCTATCACCTTAAATGGCCCAATGTGTCCCACCAGGGGGACTTCATCCATGAACAAGGCACAATTAAAGACCCTATGCTCTATACCTATCAGCTTTAATGGCCCATTGTGTCCCATCAGGGGGTCTTCATCCATACACATGTATCTATTAAAGACCCTATGCTGTTTACCTATCACCTTCTACAGCCCATAGTGTCCCTTCAGGGGGTCTTCATCTATGCACAAGGTTCTAGTAGAGACCCTATGCTGTATAGCTATCACCTTCTACAGTCCATAGTGTCCCATCAGGGGGTCTTCATCCATACACAAGGCGCTAGTAGAGACCCTATGCTGTATACCTATAACCTTCTACAGCCCATAGTGTCCCTTCATGGGGTCTTCATCCATGCACAAGGCTATATGGATCTGTGTTGTACACCTATCACCTTCTACAACCCAAAATGCACCACCATTGGGTATACATCCATCGCACACGACTGTACTAGAAAGATCTGATTTATACATCTTTTGCCTCTACACCCATAGTTTACCATCGGGGGGGGGGGGGGGTCTCTACCCATGCATAAGGCTTCCTATGCTACCTATTACCTTCCACCTTTAGAAGAGTGTATAGTTCTCAACTATTTTAGAAAACTAACCTCAGAGAAAAGAAAGTTGTGAGATGCCGGGTTTCCTGCACTACATCTGCAGGCCATTTATAGGTCTGGGGCCGCAATTTAAAAAAAATCAAATAAAAATAGATGTATAATTTCTGGATTACTTTTATACCACGAACAGTTTCCTGATTTTGTAGAATGGTCATTTTTGCATAAGTCATATGATATCACACAGGGTTTATTGTACCTCTGGGACTGAAGGAAAGCAACGATGCTCAAATCTCCAAGTAATTGCCATGACCGAAATAAATGAACATACCACACCCTGTTGGACAACTTTGTGGTTTGCATATTCCACAAAAACCTTAAGCTCTCGGAATAAGTCTGTAGACCAATTAGAGCTGGAAGGTCGGAGGCAAAAATATCGATTAAGGCACAAAAAAATAATCCTTACAGCAAAAGGCATATTCATTGTCTAAAATGCCCTTGTGACTGTTGCAACCTGCACCATATTCCCCGGGCGGCACGAGCAGCTAATGAGGCGGAGGTCACCTAGCAATCCATAGGCGAGCCCTGACAAAGAGCCCGTTCATGCAAACATATTTGTGCGAAAAAGATGCAGTACAATAATTTTCAGCAGTGAGCGTGCACTCAATTCATTTACACGATTAAGATATTAATCTTTTACTGATTTAAAAAAAAAAATCTTTACTAAAATTAAAAATTTAGTTCACAATTAAAATCGAGCTTCAGAGATTTGATTTGGGATTGGCCAACACCGATTGTGATGGAAATTTACAGAAAAAATGTCCTAAATAGTGTTGGAGTTGGAATTCAAGGTGGGTTTAGGTTTTGGGTTGAAATTTCAGTTGGGTTTAGGTGGAGTTGGTGAATCGGTTTGGGATTTTTTACTTTGAGTTGGGATAGTTGGGATGACATTACACTTGGGGTGGAATTCAAGAGTAGGAATAGGAAGGAGTTACTTATGAGTTGGGATCTTATTTGTGTTGGGCTTAAAGTAGGACATTTTATTACACTTTTGGGTGAATTCGAGATTAGGGGTTAGGTTTTGAAGTTTGGCACAGGGTTTGATTTATTTTCTTTGAGGTAGTGGTTAACATTGAGAATGACCTTAACAAATGGGGTGGAATTCAAGATTTAGTGTTAGGGATGGAGTCTGGTACAGGTTGAGATTGCTCATTGATTTTGGGTTAAGGTGGGAGGTGATCATAAACAGTTGGGGTGTAATTTAAAATTAGGGTTAGGTTGGGAGTCGGGACAGGGCTGGAATTTTTCTTTGAGTTGGGGTTCGGGTTGGAGATTTTGTCACAGCTGGGGAGGAATTTGAGATTAGGGTTAGGTTTAGAATTTAGGGATTTTTCTTTGAGTTGGGTTAGAGTTAGAGATGCCACTATAGCTGGTGGAATTTTAGATTAGGGCTAGGTATGCGGTTTGTTGGATAGAGTTTTCTGTGAGTTAGGTTATGGGTGGAGATGAGTAATACATTTGGGTGAATACGAGATAAGAGTTAGTATGGAGTTGGAACAGGTTGGGATATTTCTTTGAGTTGGGTCAGGCTGGACAATTTCATACAGCCTGACGTGGAGCTTGAGATTAAGGTTAGGTTTGGAGTTGGGATAGGGTTTGGATTTTTCTTTGAGTTGGGGTTAGGGTTGAAGATGACATTACAATTGTGGTGGAATTCAAGATTAGGATTAGGGTTGGAGTTCTGGTAGGGTTGAGATTGTTCTTTGATTTTGGGTTAAGGTAGGAGGTTTTATAACAGTTGAGGTGGAATTTAAAATTAGGGTTAGTTTGGATGTGGGACAGGGTTGGGCTTTTTCTTTGAGTTGGGGTTAGGGTTGGAGTTCGCATTACAGTTGGGGAGGAATTTGAGATTATGGTTAGAGTTGGAGTAGGGATAAGGTTGAGATTTTCCTTCTATGGAGTTTGTGTTTAGCAATTGGTGAATGTTTATTACAATTGGAAGTCATTCAAGATTATGAATAGTTGGAGTTGTGAAGGTTGAGAATTGTACTTTAGATTAAGGTTAAGGTGGGAGGTTTCATAACAGTCGTGGTGCAATTTAAAATTAGGGTTAGTTTGGAGTTGGGACAGGGTTGGGATTTTTCTTGGAGTTGTGGTTAGCATTGGAGATGGCACTACAATTGGGGTGGAATTCAAGATTAGGATTAGGGTTGGAATTCTGGTAGGGTTGAGGTTAAGGTGGGAAGTTTCATAACAGTTGGGGTGGAATTTGAGATTAGGGTTATGTTTAGAACTAAGATAGGGTGGGAAATTTTCTTAGAGTTGTGGTTACTGGGGTGGAGATCAGGTATTACATAAGTGGGTATAATACAAAATAGGATCATGGAAATAATCCTTATAGAGTTTGAATTATTAAGATTGGGTCTTAAAGTAGGAGATTTCATTACCTTTGGGGTGGAATTCGAGATTAGAGTTAGGTTTGGAGTTGGTATGGGGTTGGGATTTTTCTTTGAGTTGGGGTTAGGGTTGGAGATGACATTACAATTGTGGTGGAATTCAAGATTAGGATTAGGGTTGGAGTTCTGGTAGGGTTGAGATTGTTCTTTGATTTTGGGTTAAGGTGGGAGGTTTCATAACAGTTGGGGTGGAATTTAAAATTAGGATTAGGTTGGAGTCAGGACAGGGCTGGAATTTTTCTTTGAGTTGGGGTTTGGGTGGAAGGAATTTGAGATTAGGGGAGAATTGGAGATTAGGGTTAGGTTTAGAGAAATATAGATAGGGTTGGGTTTTTTGTTTGAGTTGGGTTAGAGTCGGAGATAGCATTATAGGTGGGTGGAATTTTAGATTAGGGTTAGGGTTGCAGTTTGGATAGGGTTGGGATGTTTCTGTGAGTTAGGGTTATGGGTGGAGATGGTACTACAGTTGGGGTGGAATCAAGATCAGGGTTAGGGATAGAGTTCTTATAGAGTTGGGTTTTTTTTGTGTTGGGGCTTATAGTAGAAAATTTCATTACATTTGGGGTGGAATTCAAGATTAGGGTTAGGTTTGGAGTTGGGGTAGGGCTGGGACTTTTCTTTGAGTTGGAGCTCGGCTGGGAGATTTTGTTACAGCTGGGGAGGAATTAGAGATCAGGGGGATTGTGTGTGGGGGGGGGGGGGGTTGTGTGTGTTGTGGGGGGGGGGGGGGGGGGGGGGGGGGGGGGGGGGGGGGGGGGGGGTGTGTTGTGTGTGTGGGTGTGGGTTTGGGGGGGGGGGGGGGGGTGAATTAGGTTTGGAGTTGGGATAGGGTTGAGATGTGTCTTTGAGTTGTGGTTAGCATTGGAGATGGCATTAAAATTGGGGTGAAATTCAAGATTAGGATTAGCGTTGGAGTTCTGGTAGGGTTGAGATTGTTCTTTGATTTTGGGTTAAGGTGGGAGATTTCATAACACTTGGGGTGGAATTTAAAATGTGGGTTAGTTTGGAGGTGGGTCAGGGCTGGAATTTTTCTTTGAGTTGGGGTTCAGGTGGGAGATTTCGTTATAGCTGGGGAGGAATTTTCGATTTAGGTTTGGAGTTGGGATAGGGTTGATATTTTTCTGTTAGGGTTGGAGTTGGCATTACAGTTAA
Organism: Phyllomedusa bahiana; assembly: GCA_025379985.1. Taxonomy (NCBI): domain Eukaryota; kingdom Metazoa; phylum Chordata; class Amphibia; order Anura; family Hylidae; genus Phyllomedusa; species Phyllomedusa bahiana. Next base: position 98,713 of record JAODAL010002149.1, on the reverse strand, counting down.
AGTGGAATTAAGATTAAGGTTTGGATTGTGGGATAGCATTTAGGCATCCCAGACAGGGGTCTTGGATAAAACCTAACCATAACCCTAATCAGAGCCATTTTTCCGCTTTTGTGATCTGATATGATATTAGTTTTCCAACTTTTATGTTTTCAATGATCATTAAAGGAGAGAAGAAGTTGTCATACGATGACCTGTTTATACAATAATACAATAGTTTTATAAAATGACAACTACTGGATAGCGTTGCTTCAATCTGTCCTTGTGCGGTTCATCATGCGTCTGACTGAATTTTTTTCTAGACCCCATAGGGTTGGGGTTTTTCTTTGAGTTGGGGTTAGGGTGGAAGATTTCATTACAGCTGGGCATGGAACCTGAGATCAGGGTTAGGTTTGGAGTTGGAATAGGGTTGGGATTTTTCTATAAATTGAGGTACACTGACAAGTGCAGGAGATGTTATATCTTCAGTAAACACAAGGTACATGTGCTGTGAGGACTGAAAACAATGGCTTATTTGTAATCTTGTTAGACATAATTAGTTTGCTGTGGAGCGCAATCAATCTATGGGGAATTACTGCCTGCTCTAAACTCATTGCTCTAATCAGATAACAGAATTATGGTCAGGGAACCAGGTAACCATAGAAACCTATGTGCACTCAAAACAGATAAAATCTCTCTTATCTCATGACTAGAGTAAAATCTATTGACCAACGTATTTAGAAAAAGTCTTTATTTGACTGTCTCTTTAAATGTGTAAGCTAATCTTTGTAGAAGAAAACCCTTTAAATCTGCACACTCTTGCATTGGGTACTCTGCTTTCTCTTTACACTTGTACACAGCCTGAGCGATTTTCTTCTACAAACACGCTTGTGTGTGCTGCACTTCTGTCACTATATACTTCCAACAAACCGAGTTTAACCAGCCCACATGGATCATGAGCTTAGATGTGGGAACCAGCTGCGACAATCAGTGACTAGACATTGTGATCTTCGGACATAGGCTATTTGGGAGTTGTGCCTATGGTATGCACAACAGAGCAAGGTGAGTGCATTGTTTACATTTCTCTACACTTCCCTGCCTTAAAAAAAATATAACACTAGGAAGCGCTTGCTTTTTGCTTTTATTTGCAGCTTGCAGTGGGTCCTCTGCTTTCTCTTTACACTTGTACACAGCCTGAGCGATTTTCTTCTAAAAACATGCTTGTGTGCGCTGCACTTTTGTCACTATATACTTCCAAAAAACCAAGTTTAACCAGCCCACGTGGATCATGAGCTGGGACGTGGGAACCAGCTGTGACAATCAGTGACTAGACATTGTGATCTTCGGACATAGGCTATTGGGTAAAGTTTTTGAGCCTACCGATGCAACAACAGAGCAAGGTGAGTGCATTGTGTTATACTCTACATGCTACATATCACTAGGAAGTGCTTGTTTTTTTCTTTTATTCTTTTTAAGCATCTATATCACTGTTATAGTGGAGCTAGATATGCTAATCCCTGCTATAGAACCACCCACAGTCTGACTAGGAAGTGTGAGTCTGAAGCTGCCTGTGACTCAGCATGGTGAGAAAACCCCTTTAAGATATCTTCATGGAGAATCATAGAGTTATAAGTCAAGTAGAGGGGGACATGATCTGTGTCGCAGAGGAATGGAGGAAGCTTACCTTGAATCTTTTCTAACACGAGCTTTTTCGAAAGAAAACTTTGGTGAGCTGCTCTGGTCGTAGGTTCTCGTGGTGGGTTCCGCCGAGACTCCTTCCTTAGCACCTTTGCGTTTGCTATTATTAAAAAATCCCGACAGCGTCTTAAACGGGGAGGTCTGTAAAGCTCTGGAAGGCGACACATGGCGGTTTGACGTTGGCGAAGCGGTCAACATTTTGAAGGAGTTGGCACTGTGGGAGCTGATCACGTCCTGCAGCTTGTTGAGTTGGACGCACTTGCTCTGAAGCTCCTCTGTGATTTCGGCAATGACCTGAGTCTGCTTGGTGAACTTCTCCTGCAATTCGTGGACTATGTACTCCTTCTTTACCAGCTCCTCGTCTTTCATTTTCAGTTGCCTCTCCAGTTCCCAGACTTTCCCTTTCACGGGGTCGCTGTGACAGAATTTGCCGCAGGAGCTCACGGAGAGTTTCATTCAATTTCCCATCTGAGGCCTGCCATCGGTGGCTTGGGGTTTCATGGAGCCATTTCCATTTATTTTTCCCCCCCCCCCTCGATACCCTAAACAAAAAGCACCAACATATGCTTAATCAGCCGGCAGCAGGACAGCAAACTGTGCTCAAGCAATTTTGTCCCTTCCAGTTACAATGCGACCAATTTGATTTTCTCCTCGAATTCCTAACCCATAATGACAAGCTTGGTCATAATAAGATGCTCTAGTTTTTTGTCCTCCCCGCCTTCAAAGAGCCATAGCTTTTGTATTTTTCCACCTACATAAGGGACCTGAGGGCTTTTATTTTGCAGGAAAAGATGTTGTGTCTAATGGTGTCATTGACCAACTAGAGCAGATCTGCGCATTGTAGATATGACGGTACTGTGGGGACTAACTGTATGTGCGTCTTCTAGACCAGGCGTGTCAAACTTGCGGCCCCTCCAGCTGTTGGGAAACTACAACTCCCACTTCAATCCACAGTTATAGATTATACAAATCGCAAGAGGGAGTTGTAGTTTCCCACAGCGGAGGGCCGCATTTTGACCACCTCGCCTAGAACACAGATACAGCTGCAGGCTTCTGCGGAGCAGAGAGCGAAGGCGCTCCACCCCGCAGAGCACTCCGATGAGCCACAAGCAGGTCATAGATGATATACCAAAAAGGAAAAAATCCTGTATGGAGAATGAGCATTCAAATCCAGTCCTATAAGTCCCTGTTATCCCCTACCTATAGTGTAGAGTAACCGCCCCAAAAAGGGCGACCTCACCCCTCAAAGGCTGGTACCTATTATATACTGTCTCTAAAGGTCCAAAGGAAATATACCATGGTCCAATAAATAAATGCCCAAATATACCACGGTCCAGTAAATAAATACCCCAACGCGTTTCCCCGTATTCTGCTAACGGTTCTTCAGATGGAAATAAATTTGATGGGCCAAACTAATGTCAAATGGAAGCACAAAGAAAAAGCTGATAAAAAAACGTGCCGCTAAGTAGTAGTCAGAATATAGATGCGGTCGTGCAATACAGTCCGGTATTTGGCCTCCACCTTTTGAGGGGTTGTTGCCTTTCTCTGGATCAACACTGTAGGATTATAGGTTGGACTTAATGGACTTGTATATTTTTCCAACCTTCTTTACTATTCTCCACTTGGAGTCAAGAAGGAGTTTTCCCTATTGTATGGAGCATTAAACCCCCACCTTATAGGGGTTTTTGTCTTCTTCTGTGTTATGCCAGCGAATTACAGGGTTGCCATGCTCATTGTTCAGCTACTCCTGGCATTAGGCCTTCACGCAAAAGCTGCCTTCCTCCTTGCCCCAAATAGCTGGCCAAACACCTTGCTACTCCTGCTTTGGTTTCCACCTGGCGCAGCCACACTCTGCTGGAGTTTAACCCCAAGGTGTCCGGTTGGGTGTGGCTTCCCCAGCGTATCCCTTATTAGGAAGCTTCTTCCTAGGTACCTTGCCTAAACTTAGGTTGCTAGGTGCCTCCCATCCCTGGTTCCTGGCACGGTGTACCACTCTGGTTTGTTACCTTGTGGTGTCTGACCTCTTCAGACCCAGCTACATCTTCTGAACCTGCCTTCCCTGAACCTGGACTACCTAATCACGCCTCTGTCATACCCTCGCGTCTCTGACCGCTTGACCAGCTTCCTCTGACGGTGACTGCTCTGAAGTGGCACTTGGTGACTATCATAGGCTAAGCCAACCTCACCACCAGAAGCTTTGTGAAGATACCCAATAGTCGCTTAGTCATGTTACCTTGGAGCACAGTGGTACAACCTCTGGTGGACCCTTGATTATTGCAGAACTGGAGTTGGCTTGTTACTGAATTAGAAACCTTTGAAGAGGCAAATAAAAGCAGAAAAAAATAGGCAAAAAGGCAAGAGGCAGGGTACAGAAGAGATGTATAGGCTGTGGGTGGACTCTCGAAATAAACTCCACCAATGGACCCCTAGAATCAACTCCACTGGGGGGGCCCCTAGAACCAACCACCTGTGGGCCCTAGGTACTCCAGTCCGATACTTAAGGCTGGGACATGGTCTTCTGGAGCCCTAGGCAAATAAGGCACAAAGCATCCCCCAAATGGAAAATTCAGCCCACTCCATGCCTCCTTGCGCCCCCTTTTCTGTCTGGAATGAAGTGGCGCCCTAGGCGGTCGCCTACCTTCGCCTAACCATCGTCCTGGCCCTGCACGCTGTAGTTACATTCTGGATCAACACTGTAGAGTTATAGGTTGGACTCAATGGACCTGTATTTGTCCAACCTCATCTACTACGTTACTTTGTAAACTAACTTTTTGAAGTTCGAGTTGATTTTCTAAGTCTCCGTTTCCTAAGCCCCGGCAGCCCGCTCGAAGACGCCTCTCTGCCAGCGCCGCGTGCTAAATATTCAGAACACATTTCCAACAGCTGCTGAACAGACCTGACTTCTATAATGGGAACTGTTTTGGCAAAATTTGTCTGTTAATGATTTGTGGCTTTCGTGTGATGACGGCGCTTCTAGTTTATTATAACGAATGGTCCTGTGGTTCCCGTCATCTTCCCGTTTATGGGTCATAACGCTTTAATGGATGAGAATATAACGCACCTGGTGAGAGATGACATGAGAAACTTAATCCATCTTTGTCCACCTAGCTTAAGCCACACATGGAAAAAATATGGCACTGGTGGAGCTCTCTGAATAAGGCCCTCTACCTCCAGCAGCTTGAAGCCATCAGCACATGAACATCAGTTTTGTGTGTAATTGTTTTATGTTTCTCTTTTAACTGAGAACTAGAGAGTGGAATTATGGGCCCACACTACGGTTCAAGGGTTTTTCCCATCCCCTCATGCAAAGTAGAGAGATGGTTGCGCGCGCGCAGGATTCTCTATTCATTTCAATGGAAGCTCCAAATACAGTGCTGCACGTCAGCGGCCACTTCTCGATTCTTACAGAGAACCAGAGAGTGGAATTGTAGGGCAACAGTAAGATTAAAGAGTTTTTCCCATCCCTTCATGCAAAGCGTAGAGATGGTTGCGCATGCGCAACACTCTCTATTCATTTCAATGGAAGCACCATATACATCTGGGTGCGGCACGTGCGCGGCCACTTCTTGATTCTTACCGAGAACCAGAGAGTGGAATTGTAGGGCAACACTAAGATTAAAGAGTTTTTCCCATCCCTTCATGCCAAGCGGAGAGATGATTGCGCATGCGCAGCACTCTCTATTCATTTCAAAGGAAGCGGCAAATACATCTGAGGGCTGCACGTGCGCGGCCACTTCTCGATTCTTACCGAGAACCATAAACTGAAATTGTGAGGCCACACTAAGGTTTTAAGAGTTTTTCCATTCCTCATTAGTATGCCATAAATGTTGATAGGTGTCTGGCACGAACATTTCTGCAAAGCGTAGAGATGGTTGCGCACGCGCAGGATTCTCCATTCATTTCAATGGAAGCACCAAATACATCTGAGGGCTGCACGTGCGTGGCCACTTCTCGAGTCTTACCGAGAACCAGAGACTGAAATTGTAGGGCCACACTAAGGTTAAAGGGTTTTTCCCATCAACTAGATATGCCATAAATGTTTCATAGGTGTCTGACCCACGAACATCTTCATGCAAAGCAGAGAGATGGTCACGCACGCGCAGGATTTTCTATTCATTTCAATGGAAGCACCATATACATCTGAGTGCTGCACGTGCGCGGCCACTTCTTGATTCTTACCGAGAACCAGAGAGTGGAATTGTAGGGCAACACTAAGATTAAAGAGTTTTTCCCTTCCCTTCATGCAAAGCGGAGAGATGATTGCGCATGCGCAGCACTCTCTATTCATTTCAATGGACGTGGCAAATACATCTGAGTGCTGCACGTGCGCGGCCACTTCTCGAATCTTATCGAGAACCAGGAACTGAAATTGTGAGGCCACACTAAGGTTAAAGGGTTTTTCCCATCCCTTCATGCAAAGCGGAGAGATGGTTGCGCACGCGCAGGATTCTCCATTCATTTCAATGAAAGCGCCAAATACATCTGAGTGCTGCACGTGCGCGGCCACTTCTTGATTCTTACCGAGAACCAGGAACTGAAATTGTGAGGCCACACTAAGGTTAAAGGGTTTTTCCCTTCCCTTCATGCAAAGCGGAGAGATGGTTGCGCACGCGCAGGATTCTCTATTCATTTCAATGAAAGCGCCAAATACATCTGAGTGCTGCACGTGCGCGGCCACTTCTCGATTCTTACCGAGAACCAGAGACTGAAATTGTGAGGCCACACTAAGGTTTTAAGAGTTTTTCCCATCCCATCAGTTAGATATGCCATAAATGTATGATAGGTGTCTGGCCCACCAACATCTTCATGCAAAGCGGGGAGATGGTTGCGCTCGCGCAGGATTCTCCATTCATTTCAATGGAAGCGGCAAATACATCTGAGTGCTGCAAGTTCAAATCCAGCCAATATACAGGTTGCTAATCTGTCTACTGTATCTCTATATGACTTTAGGGTCTTTTTCTGTCGGATGATAGGAAAGAATGTTTTTTTTCAGACCATATTATAGAGGTATTCTGACTTAGAAGCAATGTTTAATATAAAGCTCGTACAAGCTGAATGGTGTGTTATCCTGCACAGAGACTGCATAGCTATGTAATATAGGCCTCATACAAGCTGCATGGAGTGCTGTTCTACACAAAGTTGCATGGTTATGTATTTCAGACTCATACAAGCTACATGGAGTGCTGTTCTGTACAGAGGCTGCATGACTATGTAATACGTGACTGATACAAGCTGCATGAAGTGCTGTTCTGTACATAAGTTGCATGGTTATATATTACCGTACCCGTATAAGCTCCATGGAGTGCTGTTCTGCATGAAGGCTGCATGGCTATGTAATATAGGACTCCTACAATTTCCATGGAGTGCTGTTCTGCATGAAGGCTGCATGGCTATGTAATATAGGACTCATACAAGCTGCATGGAGTGCTGTTCTATACAGAGGCTGCATGACTATGTAATATAGGACTCAAGCAAGCTGCATGGAGTGCTGTTCTATACAGAGGCTGCATGACTATGTAATATAGGACTCAAGCAAGCTGCATGGAGTGCTGTTCTGCACAGAGTCTGCCTGGCTATGTACTATAGGACTCATACAAGCTGCATGGAGTGCTGTTCTGCACAGAGTCTGCCTGGCTATGTACTATAGGACTCATACAAGCTGCATGGAGTGCTGTTCTGCACAGAGTCTGCATGGCTCTGTACTATAGGACTCATACAAGCTGCATGGAGTGCTGTTCTGCACTGAGTCTGCCTGGCTATGTACTATAGGACTCTACAAGCTGCATGGAGTGCTGTTCTGCACAGTGAGTCTGCTGGCTATGTACTATAGGACTCATACAAGCTGCATGGAGTGCTGTTCTGCACAGAGGCTGCCTGTCTATGTGCTATAGGACTCATACACGCTGCAGGGAGTGCTGTTCTGCACAGAGTCTGCCTGTCTATGTGCTATAGGACTCATACAAGCTGCCATGGAGTGCTGTTCTGCACAGAGTCTGCCTGGCTATGTACTATAGGATCTATACAAGCTGCATGGAGTGCTGTTCTGCACAGAGTCTGCCTGGCTATGTACTATAGGACTCATACAAGCTGCATGGAGTGCTGTTCTGCTTAGAGTCTGACTGTGTGCTATAGGACTTATACAATTCCTATGGAGTGCTGTTCTGCACAGAGATTGCATGACTATGTAATAAAGGACTCATACAAGCTCCATGAAGTGCTGTTCTGCACAGAAGTTACATGGTTATGTAATTCAGATGCATACAAGCTGCGTGGAGTGCTGTTCTGCATAGAATCTGTCTGGCTATGTCCTATAGGACTTATACAATTTCCATGGAGTGCTGTTCTACACAGAGGCTGCATGACTATGTAATATAGGGCTCATACAAGCTGCATGGAGTGCTGTTCTGCAAAGAAGTGACATGGTTATATAATATGGACTCATACAAGCTCCATGGACTTCTGTTCTGCACAGAGTCTGCCTGGCTATGTACTATAGGACTCATACAAGCTCCATGGAGTCTGCCTGGCTAGGTGCTATAGGATTTATACAATTTCCATGGAGTGCTGTTCTGCACAGAGGCTGCACGCCTATGTAATATAGGACTCATACAAGCTGCATGGAGTGCTGTTCTGCACAGAGTCTGCCTGGCTAGGTGCTATAGGATTTATACAATTTCCATGGAGTGCTGTTCTGCATGAAGGCTGCATGACTATGTAATATAGGACTCATACAAGCTCCACAGTCTGCTGCCGAGTCTCCATGTCAGTGTGTATGAGTTTAGGTTTAGGTTCTCTGTGCAACCATTTTTTTTTTTAAATACTTTTGTAAATCTTTACACATTGAATAGAACTTTCTAACTCATAGATCATCACTCAGGGTATAAAGTCATTGAAAAGTATTGTTTTACTCAATATGAAATATTTATATCAGTTTGATGCACGAGAAAATCATGTTTGAAAGTCATTCATAAATAATGTTCAAAAATGTCATCTAGAAAGTAAATACAATAAGGAATGGAAAAAAAATCCTTCCATGACATGAATCACATATGGCCGAACAATTCAGGAGGTTGTCAAATAAATCTGGACATTCATAGGATTCTCCAGTCCCATGTAAATAAACCTCCGTCAATGTATAAATGACAAGACCTACAGCCTCCTAATACACTCTCTGCCTCCATTCCTCATCACTTTCATGATATCTGCTTGCAGTCAGTGAATGGAAAGACTTTATATTCTCAGACTGCAAACCCATTGATAGCTTCCTGAGAAGTGGATACAATTGTATCAAGTCTGGACAATGCTCTGTGAGCTAAACAGACTTAGAGGTTACATTGCACATACATTGTCCTGAGCTGAGAAGTGGATATAATTGTATCAAGTCTGGACAATGCCTCTGTGAGCTAAACAGACTTATATGGTTACATTGCACATACATTGTCTGAGCTGAGAGTGGATTATATTGTATCAAGTCTGGACAATGCTCTGTGAGCTAAACAGACTTATAGGTTACATTGCACATACCTTGTCCTGAGCTGAGAAGTGGATATAATTGTATCAAGTCTGGACAATGCTCTGTGAGCTAAACAGACTTATAGGTTACATTGCACATACATTGTCCTGAGCTGAGAAGTGGATATAATTGTATCAAGTCTGGGCAATGCTCTGTGAGCTAAACAGACTTATAGGTTACATTGCACATACATTGTCCTGAGCTGAGAAGTGGATACAATTGTATCAAGTCTGGACAATACTCTGTGAGCTAAACAGACTTATAGGTTACATTGCATGTACATTGTCCTGAGCGGAGAAGTGGATACAATTGTATCAAGTCTTGCCAATGCTCTGTGAGCTCAACAGCCTGGATTCCAGACTGAAACATTGTACATGCTTAGTCCTCTCAGCTGAGAAGTGAAAACAATTGTATCTAGTCTAGAGAATGCTCTGTGAGCTAAACAGACTTATAGGTTACATTGCACATACATTGTCCTGAGCTGAGAAGTGGATATAATTGTATCAAGTCTGGACAATGCTCTGTGAGCTAAACAGACTTATAGGTTACATTGCACATACATTGTCCTGAGCTGAGAAGTGGATACAATTGTATCAAGTCTGGACAATGATCTGTGAGCTAAACAGCCTGGATTCCAGACTGAAACATTGTACATGCTTAGTCCTCTCAGCTGAGAAGTGAAAACAATTGTATCTAGTCTAGAGAATGCTCTGTGAGCTAAACAGACTTATAGGTTACATTGCACATACATTGTCCTGAGCTGAGAAGTGGATACAATTGTATCAAGTCTTGACAATGTTCTGTGAGCTGAACAGCCGGGAATCCAGACTGAAACATTGTTCATAGCTAGTCCTGCTCTCAGTTAAAATGTAAAAATTATTGTATCCAGTCTTAACAATGCTCTGTGAGCTAAACAGACTGATATATTGTACATAGTCCTGCTCTCAGCTCATAAGTGGATATAATTGCATATAGTCAAGACAATGCTCTGTGAGCTAAACTGCCTGGGCTTCAGACTGATACATTGTACATAGCTAGTCCTGGTCTTAGCTGAGAAATTAATACAGTTGTATTCAGTCTTGACAATGCTCTATGAGTTCAACTGCCCAGTCATCAGGCTGATACATTGTACATAGCTAGTCTTGCTCTCAACTAAGTGGATGCAAGTATGATAGTCTAGACAATGCTCTGTGACCTCAACAGCCTGGATTGCAAACTGAAACATTGTACATGGTTAGTCCTGCTCTCAGATGAGAAGTGAAAACAATTGTGTCAAGTCTTGACAATGCTCTGTGGGTTGAACAGCCAGGACTCCAGACTGAAACATTGTTCATAGCTAGTCCTGCTGCCAGTTGAAAAGTAAAAACAATTGTATTCAGTCTTCACAATGCTCTGTGAGCTAAACAGACTGATATATTGTACATAGTCCTGCTCACAGCTTAGAAGTGGATATCATTATATATAGTCTAGACAATGCTTTATGAGCTAAACTGCCTGGGCTTCAGACTGATACATTGTACATAGCTAGTCCTGGTCTTAGCTGCGAAATTAATACAGTTGTATTCAGTCTTGACAATGCTCTATGAGCTCAACTGCCCAGTCATCAGGCTGATACATTGTACATAGAAAGTCTTGCTCTCAGCTAGAAAGTGGATGCAAGTATTATAGTCTAGACAATGCACTGTGAGCTCGACAGTCTGGATTCCAGACTGAAACATTGTACATGGTTAGTCCTGCTCTCAGTTGAGAAGGGAAAACAATTGTATCTAGTCTTAACAATGCTCTGTGAGCTAAACAGACTGATCTATTGTACATAGTCCTGCTCTCAGCGTAGAAGTGGATATAATTGTATATAGTCTAGACAATGCTCTGTGAGCTAAACAGCCTGAATTTCAGACTGATACATTGTACCATACATAGCTAGCCCTTTTTTCAGCTTAGAAGTAGATACTACCATGCCCAATTTGGACAATGCTCTGTGAGCTAAACACCCTGGACGCCAGATAGATACTTTGCTGCAACTAGCAGAGAGACGTGTGCAGTTGCTGCTAATGATCTAGCTCACAGAGCATTGTCTGGATTAGATACAGGACTAGCAGAACTAGCAATGCATAGCTTTGCAGCCCGTGAATGTGCACAAGAAAATTCTCTTTCACTGACAGAAAACTACTAAAACATCAAGTGTATTAGAGAGTTTGGTCACATGGCAAAAATGGTGAAACCCCTTCCCCGTCCTCCGCCCCCATCATTAAAGTGTTTAAAACATGACCTTGTATGAACACTAAAGCCCCGCTTGAATTTATAAAGCTTTATTTCCTTTTTATAAAAGTGAAAAAATAAAATGGATGTCATGCAGTACCAAAGCCCACTGATGATGTCACAGACAGAAACAAAGTTGTGTCATCAGAGCAGTGGTGTCATAATCAAGACTGAAATTCATGACAATAACGTAATAAGCGAGAATGTCCCAAAATCGAAAAGGGTTCCCCCCAGGGGCAAGGGTTTTACCTTTATATGCTCTTGCTTTTAAAATTTCGCTTCGATCCATATTATCTTTTTCTATCCCTTTTTCTTATCATTTTTTTCATTATTATTTCATATCTATCTTCTATTATCTAACTATTTATCTATCTTCCCTCATCATTATTTTTTTATTATTCAAATCTATTACCCCAAATTTCTTTTATCACTAACCATATTATCCCCTAAATTTATTTTATCTACTTTCTATCTCATTAACTATTATTTCTACTCTTCTATTTACATCACCCAAAATATCTTTTTTACCCCCCATTTATTTTTCTTTTCTACCATCAAATTTTTATTTACTATCTACCCCATACATTACATCTACCCAAAACATTTCATATTATCAATTATTATCTACCCCAAATTTTATCTATCATCTTCCCATATCTTTCCCTCTTATTACTATCTTTATCCAATTATTATCTATTTATTATCTATCCCTATCTATCTTCCCAAATTTTTATTATCTATCATCCAATTTTATTATCTCATATTATCTATCTACTACTATCATCAAAAACTATTATTCTTCTACTATCTATCTATTCAATTATTATCATCTATTTTATCTATTATTATTATTACTATCTATTATCTATCTCATACTATCTATCTCATTTTCTATCTATCTATCTATCTATCTTATCTATCTATCTATCTATATTTATTCTTATCTATCTATCCATTATTATATCTATCTTTTATCATATCTATTCATCTATCTACCCCATATCTATCTATCTATCTATCTATCTATCTATCTATCTCATATCTATCTATCTATCTATCTCATATCTATCTATAAATCCCATATTTATCTATCTATCTCTCTCTCTCATATCTATCTATCTATCTATCTATCTATCTGTCTGTCTGTCTGTCTTTCTGTCTGTCATATCTATCTGTCTGACTGTCTATCAATAACGGTGAGAATTATATTATAGTAATCATTTTATAGTTTAGTATAGTGCAATATGGTATTTTATATTATACTATAGTAGATTATATCATGGGCATTTTATGTTATTCTATATTATCGTATGTTATAGTTTAGTATAGTGATCGATATTGTACTATATTATAGAATATTATTATATATTAAAGGATAGCATAGTATACCATATTATAGTATTGTACAGTATAGGTTAGTGTATTATATTATATTACAGTACAGTATTGTATATTATAGTATAATATAGTAATGTATAGTATATTATATTATAGTATATTACAGTATGTTATATTATAGTATGTTATAGTAGAATATAGAATAATATGTTATATTACAGTGTAGTGTAGTATAGTACAATATAGTAAATTATAGTATATTACAGTATATTATAGTAGAGCATAGAATACCGTAATATGTTATATTACAGTATAGTACAATATAGTATATTATATTATAGTATAGTATATTATACTATAGTATTTATAGTAGCATATAGAATAATTTGTTATAGTACGGTATAGTATGATGCAATATAGCATATTATAGTATATTATAGTGTAGAACTGTTTATTATATTATAGTATAGCATGGTATAGTACATTATATTGTAGTAAAGTATATTATAGTATAGTACAGTATATAATAATATGGTATATTAGAGTATAGAATAATATGTTGTATTATAGTATAGTACAATATGGCATATTATAGTATATTACAGTGTAGAACTGTATATTATGTTATAGTACGGTATAGTACATTATATCATTATATCATATTATGATATATTATATTATAGTATGTTATAGTAGCATCTAGAATAATTTTAGTATATTACAGTGTAGAGCTGTAATATTATAGTATAGTATGTTATAGTAGTGCATAGAATAATATGTTATATTATAGTTTAGTACAATATAGTATATTATAGTATATTACAGTGTCGAGCTGTCTATTACATTATAGTATAATATCATATCCGCAAATCATTATCGCCCATTATTGCAGTATTGTACGCCCGTCCACTATCACTCCAGCATCTGTTCTTCCCCCCAGGTGATCGCTCAGTGATACCTGCTCTCAGGTGAGGGTGGTCCCTACAATCCCCATCACCTGGGTCCTCAGTTGGGATAAGGATCCGCTGGCCGCCGCACACTCACCTCTTCTGTACCTGATGCTGGAGCTTCCCTGTGAGGACATCAGATGAAGCCTCTGGGTGTCATCTCTCTTCCCTCAGGGCACTGACAGAGCATTGAGTCCTCTCTGTGTAACACATGGTGCACTGTCACTGACTGCTCTGTCCTCTCCCTCCTCCGGTGATAGACACCCCTGCTGGGGAGGTGGCAGCCCAGGGTGTGGCAGGACACTATTGTCACCCATGGGAGTAGAATAAATGAGACGCTGGTGGGATTAGGAAGAAGCGGAGGTGCCTTGTCCTGCTGCAAATGCTCTGTGCATGTAGCAATAGCAAGGCCTTCATTATACAGTCCATGGTCGGTTACCGCTGCTTCTGAGGCTACAGGAGGTTTATTATAACTAGAATTCAATGGACCCCATAGAAAAGTGAGATGGGCCCCATCACCTAATGATTGGAAACAGTAAAGGAATAAATAATACCGCCATATACTGTATATATAAGAGAGCCCATGTCATAGCGCTAGACAGTAGAAAGTCACCAGGCTTTAAAAGATTAGAGGAACATTTATGCAACTCAATGGACCCCCTTAACCCATCGGCCTCATGGCGGCTGCTATATTTATAATTATACCCATGTAATAATCAGTAATAACATAGTAGAAAATAGTAGTTGTGCAAAAAAAATGGAAGACTAAGAAATATTATCTGGTCCAGATTCTTGGGGCCCACCAGTGGAGTTAATTCTTGGGACCCCCCAGTGGAGTTGATTCTTGGTGCCCACCAGTAGAGTTGATTCTTGGGCCCACCAGTGGAGCTGATTCTTGTGGCCACCAGTGGAGTTGTTACTTGGGGCCCACCACTAGAGTTGATTCTTGGGGCCCACCAGTGGAGTTGATTCTTGAGGCCAAACAATACAGTTGATTCTTAGGACCTACCAGTAGAATTAATTCTTGGGGCTCACAAGTGGAGTTGACTTTTGGTACCCACCAGTGAAGTTGGTTCTTGGTGGCCACTAGTGGAATTGATTCTTGGGGCTCCCAGTGAAGTCGGTTCTTGGGGCCCACCAATGGAATTGATTCCTGGGGCCCACTAGTGGAGTTGATTCTTGGGGCCCACCAGTAGAATTCATTCTTGGGGGCCAATAGTGGAAATGATTCTTGTCACCCACCGGTTAAGTTGACTCTTGGGGCCCACCAGTGGAGTTGATACTAGTAGAGTTCATTCTTGGGACCTACCAGAGGGGTTGATTCTTGCGGCCACCAGTAGAATTGATTCTTGGTTCCCACCAGTGAAGTTGATTCTTGGGCCACCCCCTGTGAAGTTGACTTTGGGGCCCACCAGTGCAGTTGCTTCTTGAGGCTTACCAGTAGAGTTGATTCTTGGGTCCCATCACTGGAGCTGATTCTTGGGGCCCACCAGTGAAGTTGACTTTTGGGGCCAACCAGTGGAGTTGATTCTTGAGGCTTACCAGTGGAGTTGATTCTTGGAGCCCACTAGTAGAGTTAGGAGTAACCCCAAGCCTGCCATGCCTAGAAGCCCACCTGACATTCCCCTGCTATACTGTTTGTCAGCCCGAACCTGGTCTATGGCTACTTCTTGTCCAACTCTCTGAAATTCATTCAATGAATTCCAAATCAAGTTTCAAGGTTCTTAAGTGGGTCTGAAGTGACTTTATGCAATGCTACCTCCAATAGGTGGCACCAGAGACTTAGCCTTCTTCCCTAGAGCTTATTTAAATAATGTACATCCCATGGAGCATTGCATGGCCTTAAAAACCTTTCCATGCCTAGAAGCCCACCTGAGGGTCCCCTGCTACCCTGTTTGCCAGCCCGAGCCTGGTCTACGAATACTTCTTGTCCAACTCTCTGAAATTCATTCCTAGTCAAGTTTCAAGGCTCTTAAGTGGGTCGGAAGTGACTTTATGGAATGCTACTTCCAATAGGTGGCACCAGTGACTTAGCTTTCTTCCCCAGAGCTTATTTAAATATTGTATTTCCCATGGAGCATTGCATGGCCTTAATAACCTTTATAGAGCTCTTCCCATGGAAATAAAAACCTTAGTGTGTTGGTCATACCTCTAATATAGAACAAGCTATGCCGAATTGTGTGCACCACATTCTCCACCAGTGGAGTTGATTCTTGGGTACCACCAGTGGAATTGATTCTTGGAGCCCACCATTAGAGTTGATTCTTGGGTCCCACCAGTGGAGCTGATTCTTGGGGTCCACGAGTGAAGTTGACTTTTGGGGCCCACCAGTGGAGTTGATTCTTGGGGTCCACCAGCAGAGTTAAGTCTTGAGGCTTACCAGTGAAATTCATCCTTGGGTCCTATCAGTGGAGATGATTCTATTGTGGCTGTTAAGTGGGTCGGAAGTGACTTTATGGAATGCTACCTCCAATAGGTGGCACCAGAGACTTAGCTTTCTTCCCCAGAGCTTATTTAAATATTGTATTTCCCATGGAGAATTGCGTGGCCTTACTAACCTTTATGGAGCTCTTCCCAGGGAAATAAAGACCTTAGGTTTTTGGCCATACCTCTAATATAGAACAAGCTCTGTCCAATTGTGGTCACCACATTCTCCATTCTGATTTAGTTGACTATGGTTTTCAACACAACTCTATGCAAAAAATAAAAAAACTTGCACCCAATTTTAATGGGGGTCAATGAGAGGTGTAGCACTTTGCAGGTGTAGTGATGCATATGTGTAGGTCAAATGATGGGTGGAACATTTCTGATGATTTTGCTAACGCTAAACCCCCGAATGGGATGTGAACCAGTATTTTTCTACCGATTCACCCAATTTGGGATAATTATGTAATTGGTCACTAAATTAAGTCACTAAAAAAAGCTTTAAAACCTTCAGCAACGGCAGTGATACCATGAGTAGAATGACAGCTCGTAATCAGCACCTTGTTGAGGTGACGTCACATCGCGAGCATTGAGTCGTTGGCTTGGAGGAATCTTTGGTGTCTTTACTACGGCTTTAGAAGTCTATTTATTTAGCTGCGCTTAAAATGTGCCTAATGAATATCGTCAGCTTCGGGTGACTCAGCCCCGGGAAGGACATAAATTGCGGGTGTCGACAGCTCACACTCCAGGCCAATCAACACTCCGCGAGTGCTCGGCTTGAGTTTGGTGGACCGGGCCAAGGTTTGACTACGTATCTTACATATATGACAGAGGTGACACCTGATAAATCCAATGGACTCTAGAAATAAGTAGATGATTTAATGACTCCTTTTAGTCCAGATGTCCCCTATTATTCGATAATAGCCACACATTGGACGTCTTGATGACGGCATTCATTTAACCCCTTTAAGGGGTTGTCTCACTACAGGGATCGCTGCTTTTTATGTTAAAGATCTTGCAAAACCAAGTCACTTTGCAATATGTGTCCATTAACAGTGTTCTACCTATTCCTAGATATCCCCTCTTGTATGGGCTGCATCAGCTCCTCAGGTCACTATAGCTACAGATCTGTTCAATCTCTCCTGATAGGCTGCCAACGCTGGTCGCTATAGCTACAGACCTCTTCAGTCTCTCCTGATAGGCTGCCAGCACTGGTCACTATAGCTACAGACCTGTTCTCTCTCTCCTGATAGGCTGCCAGCACTGGTCACTATAGCTACAGTGCTGTTCAATCTCTCCTGATAGGCTGCCAGCACTGGTTGCTTTAGCTACAGACCTGTTCCATCACTCCTGATAGGCTGCCAGCACTGATTTCTATAGCTACAGACCTGTTTGATCTATCCTGATAGGCTGCCAGCACTGGTTGCTATAGCTACAGACCTGGTTTCTACTGCAGCCTAGTAGAAGTCAGGCCCCTGATTTCAAAATGAAACCAAGAAAACAGGACTGAGGTGAGATGAATCAATGTAGTGAGACAACCCCTTTAAGCCAAACGCCTGAAAAACACTCAATGACCAGCAATTTTTTTTTAAGGTTTTGCCTCCTTGAGTTTCAGCAGTCGTAACTTTTTGATTTTTTCAATGACGCAGTTGTACGGGGACTCGTTTTATTCGGGACAAGTTGTATTTTTGGGGGGATTAGTTTAAGTTCACTTATAAATTATTGATGAATTTTTTAAATTTTTTTCAATTTTTTTTTTTTTTTTTACACCATTCACATTTCACACTGAACAACTTGTTAGATTAATTCTACAGGTTATTACAGTCGTGTGGAAACCTAATATGTGTAGGGTTTTATTTTTTGTGTGTGTGTAATGTAGGCACAATTATTTTTTATTAAATATTTAATTTAATTATTTCTTTTTTCTAGACTTTTTTTTTTTTAAATACCATGAAGGGATAGTTGTGTTTACATTTTTTTTTACACTTAGTAATTGTAAGGAAACTGCCCCGGTGTAGGCCAGCACAAAGCTAACCCTAGGTACTTAGACACATCTGCTGCCTTTTTGTAACCATACCCATATTTGCACCTCTGACCAATATCTGTGTAGTATTGTCCCCATGTATATATTATTGGTCTAGCGCGCCCTCCAAGGCGAATTAAATCTATAAACTTTCATCTGGGTGGGTCTGTTGTCTTGATCATCGATCTCACCTGCCCTCATTCTCGGCCGCTGCCCGGGGCTGGTTCCTGGCCTTGTTCTAAGTTGGTAACGGATCGGTCTTATAACCAACGAGGAACTGTTGGCAGTCTACTGGGCTGGCAGAGCTCTGTTTAACCAGTGTGGGCAAACAGATCTCTCCCAGTCTTAAAGCCATTTTATGGTTAAGGTTAGTGTTGATTGAACTGTTCTAGAAAAGTTAAGTTCTAGTAGAACTTCTCAAATTTTTAGAACTCGAACCAAATATTTTACTGTTCATTTGAGTAAAGTTCTAGTTCGACAAGCGATTTTTAGTTTTGCTTTCAGCGGCTTTCTGCATTTTGGCCCACCCAATCCCTTTTCTCCTTTTGGCCCATCCAATCATTTTCTTTTTTTTTGGGGCCCTCCAATTTTCCCCATCCAACCCTTTTCTGCACTTTTGGGCCCCATCCAATCCCTTTCTGCACTTTTGGCCCCAACCAATCCCCTTTCTGCCTTTTTTGGCCTACCAACACCTTTCTGCACTTTTGGCTCCATCCAATCCCCTTTCTCCCTTTTTGGCAGCAACCAATCCCTTTTCCCTGCACTTTTTGCTCCACCAATCCCCTTTTTCCTGAACTTTTGCTCCATCCAATCACCTTTCTGTTTTTTTAGCCCCATCCAATCACCTTTCTGACTTTGGCCCCATCCAATCACCTTTCGCATTTTGGCCCCACCAACCCCTTTTCCCTGCACTTTTGGCCCCATCCAATCACCTTTTTTCTGCATTTTTTGGTGCCATCCAACCCCTTTTCGCATTTTTGGCTCCATCCAATCCCTTTCTGCACTTTTGGCTCCACCAACCCCCTTTTCTGCACTTTTGGGGCGCCATCCAATCACCTTTTGGACTTTTGGCTCCATCCAAACCCCTTTTCGCATTTTTTGTCCCCACCAAAAATCACTTTTCTCCCCCTTTTTGGCTCCACCAACCCCCTTTTCACCCTTTTTGGGCACCATCCAATAACCTTTCGTATTTTTGGGGCCCCACCCAAATCACCTTTTCCCTTTTTGGGCCCCATCCAATCACCTTTCTGCACTTTTGGCTCCATCCAATCCCCTTTCTGCACTTCTGGCTCCATCCAATCACCTTTCTGCACTTTTGGCGGCCATCCAATCACCTTTCTGCACTTTTGGCTCCATCCAATCACCTTTCTGCACTTTTGGCACCATCCAATCACCATTCTGCACTTTTGGTGGCCATCCAATCACCTTTCTGCACTTTTGGCTCCATCCAATCACCTTCCTACACTTTTGGCTCCATCCAATCACCTTTCTGCAGTTTTGGCCCCATCCAATTACCTTTCTGTACTTTTAGCTCCATCCTATCCCCTTTCTGCACTTTTGGTTCCATCCAATCACCTTTCTGCACTTTCGGCTCCATCCTATCCCCTTCCTGCACTTTTGGCTCCATCCAATCACCTTTCTACACTTCTGGCGGTCATCCAATCAGTGCAGAGCACAGAGAAGTGTCAAAAATGTCATTGCTGAGGTGTAAGGCTCTCACTGGCTGCTAAAATCACATGACCATGTTATATATATTTCACTGTATTGCCTTGTGAACGCCATTTTCAGCTCACTCTCTGTACTGTACAGACTGCTCTTAGTTAGATAGCATTTTCCTCTCCATAGACAGCAATAGTTAGGGAGTTTGGTATTGCTGGCTGCATCTTTCCCACACCCAGAAGCTGTTATTTGGCGACATTTGCAGGCTCACATAACGCCTAACTCTCATATACATGGATATATATTATACAGAGAGCTTGGATTTGCTAAATCATACCCAGTGCCCAAAGGTTCAGTTTTTGCAGTTTTGGGGGTTCAGTAATTGTATAACACACCACTCTCGCCTAATCCGCTATCTCGCTGCTAACTCTCTTCTCGATCCTCTACAAACCGGTTTCCTCACCTTCACTCCACAGAATCTGCTCTAGCTAAAGTCTCAAATGATCTCCATACTGCTAAATCTCAGGGCATTTGCTCATTGTTGCTTCTCCTGGATCTCTCTGCAGCATTTGACACTGTGGATCACCACTTCTCCTCAGCTCAGCACCATTGGCCTCCAGGACACCACTCTCTCTTGGTTCTCTTCCTACCTCTCTGACCGCTCCTTCAGTGTCTCCTTTTCCGGTTCGACCTCCTCTCCTCTTCCTCTTGCTGTTGGGGTTCCTCAGGGATCCGTTCTTTGTCCTCTCCTCTTCTCAATCTACACCGCCCCAATTGGACAAACCATCAGCAGATTTGGCTTCCTGTACCATCTCTACGCTGATGACACCCAATCAGGCCCGGACTGAGAACCTGCCCGACCGGGCATATGCCCGGCGGGCCGCCCAGCCGAGACACATGAGGGTCGCCCGAAGTTAGGCTAGCGCAGTGCTGCCCACCTTAAAGCAGCAGGCAGCGCTGCGGAGGGAATCAGCTGCCGGCCCGCCACCATGGCCGCTAGATACGCGGCCGGGCCGGCACTTTGACATGCGGCTGGGCAGGATTTCAGACTAGCAGGCGCAGCACACAGTTTATTCATGTGGGCTGCGAGCCTGCGGCCACTACAGCGGGCCGCCACGGCCAGCAACTGCCGCACTTAAGGAACTGTGACTGCTGCGCTGCCTGCCAATGTCTCTCACTTATAGAGGCGGGCTGCGCCTGCGGCCACTACATAGAGCCGCCGGCTGCCGCGCCACAGCTGAGAGCCGCCGCAGTGAGCAGAGATGCTCCGCAGCGGCCCGAGTTAGCAACTTAGCAGCAGCAAGTAAATCTGGCTGCGGCCACTATGGAGGGTCCGCCGGCCGCCGAGCCCACAATTGAGGGCCGCTGTGAGCCGGGATGCTCCGCAGCGGCCATAGGCTACTCTCTTTTGGATGGCATGGTGATGGTCACATGTCAGGAGGCGGGGCAAGACGTGAACGCAGGGAGAGGGGACCGTGGAGGCAGCTAGCTCCCAGTGCACAATAGAGACGTTCACTGGCTCCACCTCCCCAGTCCTGCAGCCTTACCCACGCTGAACACGCCTCTGCCTCTCCTGGGACCCGGCTCAGCTCCTGAAAGATTGCCTCTAATAGTAAGTAGCTGCTTGTAGCTTCACTGATTGGGCCCTTGCCACTTGTCAGCCTGGTAGTAGGAAGAAAAGGCCCAAGGAAAGTAGGTACATAGCTACCAGCCGCTCTTGGGCCTTGTTCTCCTACATACCTCCTTGGTGCCCCCCGCACTTGCCTACGTACTCCTCACCTTTGGTGCCAGCCCACCAGCCTACGTACCTCCCTTGGTGCCAGCCCACCAGCCTACGTGCCTCCCTTGGTTGCCGTCTGTCTACATACCTCCTTTGGTCCCCGCGCACCTACGTACCTCCCTTGGTGCCCACCTGCCTATGCACCTCCCTTGGTGCCAGCCCGCCTGCCTGCTTAGCTCCCTTGGTGCCCATCTGCCTACGTACCTCCCTGGGTGCCTGCCCGCCCGCCTACGTACCTCCCTTGGTGCCTGCCCGCCCGCCTACGTACCTCCCTTGGTGCCTGCCCGCCCGCCTACGTACCTCCCTTGGTGCCTGCCCGCCCGCCTGCCTACGTACCTCCCTTGGTGCCTGCCCGCCCGCCTACGTACCTCCCTTGGTGCCTGCTTTCCCGCCTACGTACCTCCCTTGGTGCCTGCCAACCTACGTACCTCCCTTGGTGCCTGTCTGCCTATGTACCTCCCGTGGTGCCTGCCCGCCAGCCTACGTACCTCCCTTGGTGCCTGCCCGCCCACCTATGTACCTCCCTTGGTGCCTGCCCCAGCCTACGTACCTTCCTTGGTGCCTGCCTACCTGCGTACCTCCCTTGGTGCCTGTCTGCCTACGTACCTCCGTTGGTGCATGCCCGCCTATGTACCTCCCTTGGTTCCTGTCTGCCTATGTACCTCCCTTGGTGCCCGCCCCCCCGCCTATGTACCTCCCTTGGTGCCGGTTTGCCTACATACCTCCCTTGGTGCCTGCCCGCCTACGTACCTCCCTTGGCGCCTGTCTGCCTATGTACCTCCATTGGTGCATGCCCGTCCACCTACGTACCTCCCGTGGTGTCCGCCCGCCTATGTACCTCCCTTGGTGCCCGCCCGCCTACGTACCTCCCTTGGTGCCTGTCTGCCTATGTACCTCCCTTGGTGCCTGCCCGCCCACCTACGTACCTCCCTTGGTGCATGCCCGCCCGCCTACGTACCTCCCTTGGTGCCTACCCGTCCGCCTACGTACCTCCCTTGGTGCCTGTCTTCCTATGTACCTCCGTTGTTGCATGCCCGCCCACCCACATACCTCTCTTGGTGTCTGCCCGCCTGCCTATGTGGGCTGGTGGGACCTGTGTGCCAGGGCTGCTTTTGAGTCCCAGTCCGGCCCTGCACCCAATTATACACCTCCTCCCGAGACATCTCTCCTGCCCTGCTACAAAACACCAGGGACTGCCTGTCTGCTGTCTCTGACATCATGTCCTCCCTGTATCTAAACTAAAACCTCACTAAAACTGAACTTCTATCATCCCACCATCTACTAACAGACCTTACCCTGCCCTTTCTGTCTCAGTGTGTGACACCACCATAACTCCTGAGCAGCAGGCCCGCTGTCTTGGGGTTATACTAGATTCCGATCTGTCCTTCACACCCTATATCCAATCCCTGCCCGCTCCTGTCACCTGCACCTCAAGAACATCTCCAGAATTAGTCCTTTTCTCACTGTAGAAACAACCCAGACTCTTATTGTTGCTCTTATTCTTTCTCGTCTTGACTCCTGTAACTCCTTGCTTATCGGTCTCCCTCTCTGTAAACTCTCCCCTCTCCAATCTGTCCTGAATGCAGCAGCCAGGCTTGTCTTTCTCTCCAGCCGCTATACTGATGCCTCTACCCTGTGTCAGTCACTGCACTGGTTGCCCATTCAGTACAGGATACAACATAAACTCATCACTCTCACTCATAAAGCTCTCCACAGCGCTGCTCCTCCCTACATCTCCTCCCTAGTCTCTGTCTACCACCGCCCTCTCTGCTGATATCAACGTACATTCATCAATCATCCGAACCTCCCATGCCCGTCTCCAAGACTTCACACGTGCAGCACCAGTTCTCTATAACATGCTACCGCGGGCGATCAGGCACACTCAGAACTCTCATAGCTTTAAAAGGGCCCTGAGAACACATCTTCTCACTCTGGCCTACCAGAATCCCTAATGCTAACACCCTCCCCCCACACTCCCTAGCGCACTCATCTCATTTTCTGTACTTAACTGTATATAGATGTACTGTCAGGTTTGCAGGTTCATCCGAATTCTACGTATAACAACCCCATATTTATGTCACATGGCTGGACCACTGTAAATCTAGCACTTCTTACCCTTCGTCTCTCCCGAACACCCTAATAGATTGTAAGCTCTTGCGAGCAGGGCCCTCTCACCTTGTGTCTCATCTGTAAGTAGCTTTTCACTGTGCAATGTATTTCTTTTGTCTGTACGTTTACCCTCCAAATTGTAAAGTGCTGCGGAATATGTTGGCGCTATATAAACAAAGATTATTATTATTATTATTATAGTAACCTATGGGCAAAAAAGTGAGTTTTAGTCCAAAACAGGTTCATACATGTGGCCCTTAGAGCCAAATTTTCTTCACTAAGTTGTCCCACGTCTCCAGGTTACTGTTATGGATGTAATTCCAGCTTCTCCTCACCTGTATAGGTATAAGAATTAACCAGAACATCTTCTCCCATTGACTTTAATGGGGTTTGAAGTTCGAGTTCCGATAGAACTTTGAGGTTCTAATCGAACTAGAACTTTTTACTGTTCGCTCAACACTAGTTAGGGCAATAGTTTGGGGTAGGGCTACAGCTAGGCATAGCCTTTGCACAAATATTTGGGTTCAGTATATCCAGTACCTAAATTGTTTCATAAATTCGCTTAAACCAGTGTCAAACCGAACAGGGACCTATTCAAGCCACACTGGTCTTTGTTATTGATATCGGAACATGCATGTGCAAAATTTCTGATCACCCCTATAAGATGTTTGTTTTCGCCAAGCACTGTCACATCTTGGGTCAGAAGCAATCATTTGAGTGCACTCCTGGGGCTCTGGAACGACTTTGTAGCTTAAAATAGCAGGTCTATCTATTTAGCTCTGTTAAATTGAGCTTAACGATTGCGGCCAGCTATACGATGTCAGAAAGTCAGTGCGTGTCCTGCTGCACCGGGAAAGCAAATACATATATATATATATATATATATATATATATATATATATAATATAATATATATATATATATATATAATATATAAAATATATATATACAATATATATATATATAAATATACATATAAACTATATATATAATATATATATATATAATTTTATATATTATAAATGATAAAGGGAATTAAAAGCAAAGACATTAACTCCTTAATGACCTCCCGCCAACTTTAGACGTCGCTGCAGACATTGGAGTTTGCGCTGGGATCGGGGCTGTACTACACAGCCCTGATCCCAGATGCTTTAACCCTTTGATTGCGGCGGATCGTCACAACAGCGCAATCAAAGGGTTTCCCCTGCTCTGTTGGGTGATCGGAACACCCGGTGACCCGACAGAGCCCGGAGAACGGCTGCATAGTCAGCCCTGGGGACCTAGAGTAGCCCCAGAGCTGACTGTGTACTAAGCCAGTGACCAGGACACACTGTGTGCTGTCCAGATCACTGCCTGTGTCAAAGTGACACAGGTTAGAATGTATTAGCATATAGGTATATGCTAATACATTACTAAGTATTAAAAAAAAAATGTAAATGTAAAACAGTTCTCCCTTCATGGGAGCAAAAAAAAAGTAAAAAAAAAAAAACCATAAAAAAATGTAAAAAATAAATAAATAAATAAATAATAAAAAAATAATAATAAAAAATAATTGTGCATAAATTACACACACAAAAGACCTACACATATTAGGTATCCACATGACCGTAATAACCTGTAGAATTACTCTAACAAGTTATTAAGTGTGAAATGTGATTGGTATAAAAAAAAAAATAAAAAAAAAAATATTGTTTTAAAAAAATAAAAAAAAAAATACTGCAATTATTTATAAGTGAACTTAAACTATTTCCCCATAAAGTACAACTTGTCTCGAATAAAACGAGGCCTCATCCAACTGCGTCATTGAAAAAATAAAAAAGTTGCAAAGTTGAAACGCAAGGAGGCAAAAACTAAAAAAAATGTTCTGGTCATTAACTACTTTTCAGGCGTTCGGCTTAAGGGGTTAAAGAGTAACTATTGTTTAAATAAGAAACTTATATCTTATTACTGGAAAATGCTATTCTCTCCACTTATTAGACTCCTCTCCTTCCCCCACCTCCTGCACTCATCACTCACTCTGAAAGTGCTAATAAAATCTGACACCGGGCCGAAAGGAGGCAGATTGTCAACTTCACTGACAGATCAGGTTACAGCTGCTGCCCATTTAAGTCTAGGAAGAAGGGAGGGGGAGAAGGAGGGAGCAGCTGCAGAAAGAAATAGAGGCAAAGATATGCAGCTACTTTTAGTGTTATCTGGGTTCACAGGTACACTAGAGTTCGAGCTGCAGAATCCACTTTTATGTGGATGCCATGAATGAGAGACATCATAGCAGCTGGAATGTGTCCACTCTGTAGCTGTGATCAGGGAACACTAAGATGTAGTCCCAATGAGCTCAGGTGCGCATCCAGCAGGCCCGGACTGCCCATAGGGCAAACCGGGCAATTGCCCGGCGGGCCGCTGGGGTCGGTGTTTCACCCCGACGGGCCCCGAGTGCCGGCGCCTGGCGCACGTACAGAGGCCACAACGGTCGCATATGCGACCGGACCCCTGTGCCAGGGGGCCTGCAGGCCCCCCTCGCTAGACGGCCGGGTCACTGACCCAGCCATGCAGCTATCACGGCCGCCGCCTACACCGCGGTGCAAGCAGCGGCCGAGGCTGAACAGCTGGGATCTTCTGATCCCGTCTGTTCAGCTCCCAAGAGGCCGCGGAGCAGGCGCGCGATGTGATGACGTCATCGCGCGCCTGCTCCGCATCCCGCGCTCTGCTGCTGGCGGCCTCCGGGGAAGACAGAAGAGGAGGCAGAGACCATCAGGTACTACTAGCCCTGTCTGCCTATATACTGCCCTGCCTGACTACCTATATACTGCCCTGCCTGCTGCCTATATACTGCCCTGCCTGCATCCTATATACTGGCCTGACTGCATCCTATATACTGCCCTGCCTGACTACCTATATACTGCCCTGCCTGCATCCTATATACTATATCCTATATCCTAGCCCTGGCTAGCTATATACTTCCCTGCCTGCATTCTATATACTGCTCTGCCTGGCTACCTATATACTGCCCAGCCTGCATCCTATATACTGCCCTGCCTGGCTAGCTATATACTGCCCTGCCTACCTATATACTGCCCTGCCTCCCAATATACTGGCCTTGCCTAGCTATATACTGCCCTGCCTGCCCATATACTGGCCTTGCCTAGCTATATACTGCCCTGCCTACCTATATACTGCCCTGTCTGCCCATATACTGGCCCTGTCTATATACTAGCCCTGCCTGGCAATATACTGCCATGTCTACCTACGTACTGGCCCTGTCTGCTTACATACTGGCCCTGCCTGCTTACATACTGGCCCTGCCTGGCTACATACTGGCCCTACCTAGCTAATTACTGGCCCAACCTGGCTAATTACTGCCCCTGGCCCTACCTGGCTAATTACCTGGCTAATTACTGAGGGCAGCCCTAGCTACCTGGCTAGTTACTGGGGGCGGCCCCAGCTACCTGGCTAGTTACTGGGGGCGGCCCCAGCTACCTGGCTAGTTACTGGGGGCGGCCCCAGCTACCTGGCTAGTTACTGTGGGTGGCCCCAGCTACCTGGCTAGTTACAGGGGTAGGCCCTGTCTACCTACCAAATTAATGGAGGAAGGCCCTGTTTACCTACCTAATGGGGGTCTACCTATTTACATGCCACTTATCTGACATTTTTTAATTTCTAATACTTAAGGTCTAACATACGCTGTTTGGGGAATTGATAGGAAAATGCTGCTCAAGAGAGGAGTCTAAGATGTATTTGTGGTAAATTCTACAGGGACCAGTAGTGACCAGGAGAAGAAGACATTGCATGCTGTACCGGACAGAGAAAGAAATGGAAGGGAACGACTCATCAGGAAAGACATCATGGAGGTTTGGGCCAGAAGAAGAAAAGGAGAAGAGAACAACTCCCATCAGAGATGACGTCTCCTGTGAGTCCCTGATGTTAGGGGTCATTTTACTTCTGTGTTGAATCAGTGCTGTATTCATGTGATGGTGACCTGACTACTGGGGATGTGATTGGTGGGGTTGTAGGTTATGCTGGTGCTTATGTAGTGTCAGTGTGGGCTTGTCCCGGATTGTAAAGCAAGTGCACACCTGACTCTGTGATGAGGGGTTTCTCTGCCCCACTGGTTCGTTCTTGCTTGTGTTTCGGCTGCTTTCACACGGAGCGGTTTTGGTGCATTTTTTATGCGTTTTTTTGTGCAGAAATGTTCAGCATTAACTGCTCTGCCTTTCTGCACAAAAATGCACCAAAAACACTTTAAAAACGCATAAAAAATGCACCAAAAATGCTCCATGTGAAAGCACCTTTATAGTGTAGTTTGTTTTAGACAGAGGCGAGGTGCGAGAACAAGGGACATTTTGTAAGCGGATATTGTATGTGGGCTGCTGGGGGCTTAGTGCCAGGGCTGATTTTTTTTCCTAGCCCGGCCCTGGCGTCCAGGTCATCTTAGAAGCAAGGATCCTAAATAGTTACATGTCCATCCAGTTCAGCCTGTTGTGCTAAAGTGATGATCCAGAGGAAAGCAAAATCCCCCATGAAATAAAAGCCAATTGTCTTCATTTAAGGGAACAAAATTCCTTCCCGACTCCAATCTGGCAATCAGAATAAATCCCCGGCTCAATGACCCATCTCCAGAGTCCTAGTCACTATAACTTGTTATACTATTATTCTCTAGAAATGCACCTAGACTCCTTTGATCTCTGTTAAAGAATTCAACATGACAAGTTAATCTGGCAGTGAGTTCCACAGTTTTACTGCTCTTGTCATGCAACCACTCCAAACAAGCACAGACAACAAGACAGACATAACACGGAGACTCCTGCCTGCCTAATGGGCAGGAGCAGATGAAATCAGAGGAGGCAAGGATCCTAAACAGGTGCAATGCAACCACTCAAAGAAAAACACAGACATCAAGACAGACATAACACGGAGACTCCTGCCTGCTTAATGGGCAGGAGCAGATGAAATCGTAGGAAGCAAGGATCCTAAACAGTTGTCATGCAACCACTCCAAACAAACACAGACAACAAGACAGACATAACAAGGAGACTCCCGTCTGCCTAATGGGCAGGAGCAGATAAAATCGGAGGAAGCAAGGATCCTAAACAGTTGTCATGCAACCACTCCAAACAAACACAGACAACAATACAGACATAACACGTAGACTCCTACCTGCCTAGTGGGCAGGAGCAGATGAAATTGGAGGAAGAACGGATACTAAACAGTTGTAATGCAACACTCAAATCAAATTCGGACAGCAGGACAGACATGACACGGAGACTCCTACCTGCCTAATGGGCAGGAGAAGATGAAATAGGAGGAAGATCCCTGCCATTCGTAACAATTTTAACTTTAGTCACTACTTGATGATGCCCATGTTATCCATTAGATCCCTATTACATCTGGAAATCTGAAACATTTCTCTTGTTTGTCATTTGGGAGGTTTTAATAAAAAAAGATTCACCCTGTGTATTTTTGGAGAATGTCTAATTCAAACTCAAGAATAATAAAGCCGTGAGCTCAGGTGCGCAGCCAGGTCAGCTTAGAAGCAAGGATTCTAAACAGTTGTCATGTAACCACTCCAAACAACCACAGACAACAAGACAGACATAACACGGAGACTCCTACCTGCCTAATGGGCAGGAGAAGATGAAATAGGAGGAAGATCCCTGCCATTCGTAACAATTTTAACTTTAGTCACTACTTGATAATGTCCATGTTATCCATTAGATCCCTATCTAAAACATCTACAAATATGAAATCCCCCATAATGTTAAGGAGCCCCCGGGGCTCTCCCATAACATGCTAACATATCAAAGGCTACTTTTCAATATCAGGTTACACCTGATATCTGTAAATCTGAAACATTTCTCTTGTTTGTCATTTGGAAGGTTTTAATAAAAGAAAAAAGATTCACCCTGTGTATTTTTGGAGACTGTGTACTTCAAACTCAAGAATAATGAAGCTATGAACTCAGGTGCGCAGCCAGGTCAGCTTAGAAGCAAAGATCCTAAACAGTTGTCATGCAACCACTCCAATAAAAACACAGACATCAAGACAGACATAACACGGAGACTCCTGCCTGCCTAATGGGCGGGAGAAGATGAAATAGGAGGAAGATCCCTGCCATTCGTAACAATTTTAACTTTAGTCACTACTTGATGATGCCCATGTTATCCATTACATCCCTATTACATCTGGAAATCTGAAACATTTCTCTTGTTTGTCATTTGGGAGTTTTTAATGAAAAAAAAAAGATTCACCCTGTGTATTTTTGGAGACTGTGTACTTCAAACTCAAGAACAATAAAGCCGTGAGCTCATTTGTGCTGCCAGCTCAGCTTAGAAGCAAGGATCCTAAACAGTTGTCATGCAACCACTCCAAACAAACATAGACAACAAGACAGACATAACACGGAGACTCCTGTCTGCCTAATGGGCAGGAGAAGGTGAAATCGGAGGAAGATCCCTGCCATTCGTAACAATTTTATTTTGAGTCACTACTTGATGATGTCCATGTTATCCATTAGATCCCTATCTAAAACATCTACAAATAGGAAATCCCCCATAATGTGAAGGAGCCCCCAGGGCTCTCCCATAACATACTTAACATGTCAAAGACTACTTTTCAATATCAGGTTACACCTGATATCTAGAAATCTGAAACATTTCTCTTGTTTGTCATTTGGGAGGTTTTAATAAAAAAAAAGATTCACAATGTGTATCTTTGGAGACTGTGTTCTTCAAACTCAAGAATAATAAAGTCATGAGCTCAAGTGTGCTGCCAGGTCAGCTTAGAAGCAAGGATCCTAAACAGTTGTCATGCAACCACTCCAAACAAACACAGACAACAATACAGGCATAACTGTCATGGGGGCTGGCGCGGGTGCCGTCGCCCCCCGCAGCCACCCCCCTGCTGCCTAGGCTCCGGCATCAAGTTACTTACCCGTCCACGCTCCGGTGTTCTCTGCTCCTGCCTGTGTCGGCCACCGCGCTGTTCTGGATTTAAAGGGCCAGCGCTAATTGCCGGCTGCTGGTCCTATATATTGTACACGCCTCCTGCACTCTCTGCCAGATTGTTGGTGTGCGTTAGAGAGTCTTTTGAGTATTGGAGTTCCGTATTGATTACCCGTGTACCAGTCCGTTCCGCTACGTTTCCTGACCTTGCCTGTTTGCCGCCTGCCCTGACCGTCTGCCCGTCTCTGACCATGAACCTCTGCCGCCTGTCCTGACCTCCTGCCTGTCCCTGACTATGTCTCCGGATTACGATTCTGTACCACACATTACCCCGGCCGCCATCGCAAGCCAGTCACGTCAGGGGTAGCGACCTGGTAGCCTCACGCCGCAGCAAGTCCATCCCGCTTTGCGGCGGGCTCTGGTGAATACCGGGGGCTACTTAGACTCCGCTCCCTGGCGTGGCTTAGCTACCATCGCTTGCGGTGGTCCAGCGAATCCACCATCCCCGTTACAATAACACAGAGGCTCCTGCCTGCCTAATGGGCAGGAGAAGAGGAAATCGGAGGAAGATCCCTGCCATTCATAACAGTTTTAACTTGAGTTACTACTTTATAATGCCCATGTTATCCATCAGATCCCTATCTAAAACATCTACAAATATGAAATCCCCCATAATGTGAAGGAGCCCCCGGGGCTCTCCCATAACAAGCTTAACATGTAAACGGCTACTTTTCAATATCAGGTTACACCTGATATCTGGAAATCTGAAAAATATCTCTTTTGGGAGGTTTTAATAAAAAAAGATTCACCCTCTGTATTTTTGGAGACTGTGTACTTCAAACTCGAGAATAATGAAGCCGTGAGCTCAGGTGTGCGGCCAGGTCAGCTTAGAAGCAAGGATCCTAAACAGTTATCATGCAACCACTCCAAACAAACACAGACAACAAGACAGACATAACACAGAAACTCCTGCCTGCCTAATGGGCAGGAGCAGATGAATTCGGAGGAAGCAAGGATCCTAAACTGTTATCATGCAAGCACTCCAAACAAACACAGACAACAAGACAGACATAACACGGAGACTCCTGCCTGCCTAATAGGCAGGAGCAGATGAATTCGGAGGAAGCAAGGATCCTAAACTGTTATCATGCAAGCACTCCAAACAAACACAGACAACAAGACAGACATAACACGGAGACTCCTGCCTGCCTAATGGGCAGGAGCAGATTAAATCGGAGGAAGCAAGGATCCTAAACAGTTGTCATGCAACCACGCCAAACAAACACAGACAACAAGGCAGACATAACACGGAGACTCCTGCCTGCCTAATGGGCAGGAGAAAAGGAAATCGGAGGAAGATCCCTGCCATTCGTAACAATTTTAACTTGACTCATTACTTGATGATGCCCATGTTATCCATTAGATCCCTATCTACAACTCTTGTTTGTCATTTGAGAGGTTTTAATAAAAAAAAAGATTCATCCTGTGTATTTTTGGAGACTGTGTTCTTCAAACTCGAGAATAATGAAGCTGTAATGAAACACAAGGTAGATGAAGCAGGGACGATTCTGTATTGATCGTCTTGTTCATGACAAACTTTTACCCTTGTAAATAAACTTGCTGGTTTCAATAAATCTATCAGACCATGTTTTTTAGCATTCGATCCTCTATTTGTGGCTCAAACCTCTCATTCTACAGTGATGTTGGTGTTTTAGCAAATAGAGTTGAATCATTTTAAATATACTTTTTTGATTCGATTCCTCAAGGTTTTAGCCCCTTCTCGCCACAGGCTATTTTTTTGTCATGTTCGTTTTTTTCCCTCCCCGCCTTCCAAAAGCCATAATTTTTTTATTTTTTCATCTACATAGACATATGAGAGCTTTAATTTTGTGGGACAATGCACTTTCTAATGGTGTCATTCACCGTACCACAGAATACATGCAGTCCGTGACTTACACTGTTCTGACTTACAAATGTCCCCTAGTTACAAACAGAGACTTATGGGACATGCTGGCACATGTAGTTCCATGTTCCACAGTAGATAGTAGCTGTGGAACGACAAGTTCCAGCATTCCACAGCAGCACATGAGGTGAAAATGAGGTGAAATCTTCTTAACAGGGGCAGGGACAGCAAAACAAATGTAAAAACCCGTCCCTGCACTATCCAGAACTGAAAAAAAAAACTTTTTGTGCTGGAGTTATATTTAATAAATTTACCTGTTCCGACTTACATACAAATTCAACTTAAAGGAGTTGTCTCATTACGAGCTTTCAGCCTGTCAGTGTCCCTGGTAAGTTGAACTGAGGGGCGTGCTAG
Organism: Phyllomedusa bahiana; assembly: GCA_025379985.1. Classification (NCBI taxonomy): domain Eukaryota; kingdom Metazoa; phylum Chordata; class Amphibia; order Anura; family Hylidae; genus Phyllomedusa; species Phyllomedusa bahiana. The sequence goes on along the minus strand of JAODAL010002149.1, from coordinate 65,735 downwards.
CTTGTCTGTCTCTTCTGCTCCCTCTCCCCCCTCCCATCAGCACACAGGCAGCTACGTAACTTCTATACAGGGGGGGAGGGGAGGGGGTTTGCTCTCAGAGTTCACCCTGTGTGTGCCTGCCTAGGTCTGTTGCAGGAGAGGGCTGATCTATGAGTGTAGAGAGGAATATGAAGCTGTGTGCTAATAGAGCAGAGGGATCAAGTGTTCTATATCCCCTGCTTAGCTTTACAAGTCTCCACATCTCCAGCAACAACAAGGGAAGTGTTACTATACTCAGGATGTCTCACTAATACAGGAGAGCATAAAAGTAATTCACATGCCTGATCTGTATAGCATTAGTATAGTCCACAGTTCCAAAGACATTCATGATTATAGTAACACAGGGGTCACTGCTGTCACATCTATCTGTGTAGAGAGCAGGAGAAGCAGGCACACACAGGGTTAATCCAGGCAGTAAGGACACAGACCCCAGGAGTCCTCCTCCCCCTCCCTGCACTACAGAAGCTATTCTGTGCAGAGGGGCTCTCTGCTCCGACCTGTCTTCAAAGGTGAGATCATTCAGGACCTGACAGCCAGTAAGATAAGGATCAACAGGTTGCTACTAATAGAGATTTGAGAAGCTGATGTAGTAATACTAACAGGGGTAGCTCAAAATCAGTAGGGCATTTGTAATGAACATAAATTGCAAAGCTGCTTGTTTTTTAAAGATCTTTAAATTAAAACCCAATCATTGTAGCGAGACAACCCCTTTAAGAACAAACATACAGTCCCGATCTCCTTCATAACCTGGAGACTACCTGTACTGTACTGTATCGGCACCCATACAATTAGTACATGTGTGATATTCTGGCAATTGTAGCTGTGGAACTACAAGTGCCAGCATGCCACAGCAGTACATGTGGTAAAATCTTCTTAACAGGGGCACAGACAGCAAAACAAATGTAAAAACCCTTCCCTGCGCTATCTATTTTGTGCTGGAGTTACATTTAATAAATATGCCTGTTCCGACTTACATACAAATTCAACTTAAGAACAAACCTACAGTCCCTATCCCATTTGTAACCGGGGGACTGCCTGTATACTGGCAAACTTACAAAAACTTCTAAGTAGGGCAAAATGTGAAAAAAACCTTACTTGCAGCATGTTTGTCACGGTTTTATTTTTAAGGTGTTCATTTTTTGCATAAATGATGTCTTATCTGTATTCTGCAGGTTAATACAAGTCCAGCAACACCAAATATGCAGGGTTTCCATTATGTTTTAATACCTCCAAAAAATCCAAACATTTTCTATTTTTAAAATTTTCGCCATTTTCTGTGACCAATAACTTTTTTTGTTCTTCTATCTTTGGACCTGAGTGTTTGTGCATTTTTTTGCGGGCTGATGGGTACTTCTTATTGGTGCCACGTTGGAATAGATGCGACTTTTTTTGATCACTTTTATTGCAATTTTTAGGGAACGCGAGATGAACAAAAACAAAAAAACGCAATTTTGGAGTTTAGAATTTTTTTATCAGTTTTATTCAGGATAAATTATGTTATATTTTAATAGATCAGACTTTTACAGGCTTGGGGATACCAATTATGTGTCACTTTTTTATTATTTTATTTACTTATTTTATTTATTTTTTTATTTGTAAAACGACAAAATGTGATTTTTTTTAAAATATTTTTAAATTTTTTTTTTTCACTTTTTTTTTTTTTTTTTTACAATGTTGTGACCATCTATGGTAGTTGAACAAGACGGGTTGTAATTTGTTGTACACCCAACTGCATTGTAGCAATCCCACTACATATATTTTTACCATCAGTATGATATACTCATACATCTAATGTCTGAAAGGGGTTAAAAGATCAATAAGTTTTCTACAAGCAAAGATAAGAAACTTTGTAATGTATCTTATCAGAGGAAAATGCTTTTTACTCAACTTATCAGTCTTCTTTATTCTCTCCGCCCTAAACATCATTATCTCTGAAAAACAATGCTTCAAATCATTGAAGGATTAGGTTACATGCTGTCCATCAAAATCTATGAAGAGAGGAGGAGAGTAGCAAAATAAAGAGGGAGTGACAGTTACAGAAAAGATGAATCTGAAAGTTCTTGGTAGTGTTATATATCACCCCATAGCTTACACTGCTCAGTACTGCTTTATAGCATGCTCCTTACTTTTGTGTATTTAGTGTATGGGAGACATCATAGCAGCTAGCCTCCACCCACTAGCTCAGTATGGGAGACATCATAGCAGCTAGTCTCCACCCACTAACTCAGTAAGAGAGACATAATAGCAGCTAGTCTCCACCCACTAGATCAGTATGGGGGACATCATAGCAGCTAGTCTCCAACCACTACCTCCGTAGGGAGACATCATAGCATCTAGCCTCCACCCACTAGCTCAGTATGGAGACATCATATCAGCTAGTATACACCCACTAGCTCAGTATATGAGACATCATAGCAGTAAGTCTTCAGCCACTAGCTCATTATGGGAGGCATCTTAGCAGATAATCTTTACCCATTAGCTCTGTATAGGAGACATCAAAGCAACTAGTCTTCACCCACTAGCTCAGTATGGGAGACATCATAGCAGCTACTCTCCACCCATTAGCTTAGTATGGGAGTCATCATAGCAGCTAGTCTCCAGCCACTAGCTCAATATGGGAGCATCATAGCAGCTAGTCTTCACCCACTAGCTCAGTATTGGAGACATCATAGCAGCTAGTCTCCACCCACTAGCTCAGTATGGGAGACATCATAGCAGCTAGTCTCTATTCAATAGCTCAGTGTATCTCTATAATTTTCTCCATGCTGTTATAGAGATATAGGGGAACAGGATCTCCTCTTCTGTGTGTGGGAGACATCATAACAACTATTCTCAAACCATTAGCTCAGTATGGGAGACATTAGAACAGTTAGTCTCCACCCAGTAGCTCAGAGACAAGTTTGGTCAAACCACTGTCGAACCAAATAGGGACCTATTCAAGCAACAGCTGATGAAAGTGTCTAGAGCCAAACTGCACAACATTGCAGGAGGTGTGGAATGGACTGTCTGGGTCCCCCCCTCTGCCACCCGGGGCGGCCCCCGGCCTGCCCAGGAACGCTCCCAAACTGCCTCAAAACCATCAGTTCTGCCCATTTTGGGGCTGAGTTTACTAGGCCAGTACTGCAAGACTGGACAAGATGAACCTTAAAGGGACACTTCCATCAGAAAGGAGCATTTTTGTGAACAAAAAAAAATCTGTTGAGCAATATTTTTTGGATTTCTCCGGCAGTCCTTTGCAATTAAAAATTGTAAATAAAATCTTTCCTTTTCTTAGCTATGATAATAAAGAGATAAAACTCTTGAATAACAGGACAGAGTAATCTTACTTTACTGTAGGTGCTGCTCATCAAAATTATCGCTCTATTGTTCTCTGGATAGTGATAGATAAGACTAGATTAGATCCACAGGGCAATGACATGAAAGGATAATGGGTTCATCTTTGTCTGCACTGGGGAAGCTTCCAGGTTTATTTCCACTTCTCAAGTCCTACTGATAACACTTACACCTCTCAAGCCATAGTCAGTCTGTAAGAGACCCGTCAAGCAAACTTCAATGCCGCTATCAGAGCTCACATAAGAGAAGTCAGAAAGACAAGTCAGGAAATCATGTAAACTTTTAAAAAATTATATAAAAAATAGCACCTCCCTCAAAAATTTAAAAAAAACACATATTGATTGTAAATATGTTGAAATTTGTCTTTCTATAGTAGTATCCATTTAAATATTAACTACAGATTTGACTGAATACTTATTTGTGTAATTTGAGGAACTGGAGCTCCTGTATGACACCTACTTGATTTTTGTTCTGCTTGTCTTCTTGTATTTGTAATCTGAATGACTTTATGCAAAGGAGTGGTGCAATAAGACTTTGTGTATTTGACTCTCTAACTGATGCAATGTCCTAGCATTGCCTTGAAATCTCCTCGGAAGGAGCAGGAGGCAAACATTGGTTCCAAACTTTTTGGAGACCCAGTGTGTTTGGCCCAAGCAGATGAATAGTGAAAAAAAGTGAAAATACAACTGCAACTGTATAATCTATTAAATAGTACAAGGTACACCCAATTGGAGAGGGAAACCTTATTTTCCTTGTCATTGAACTCTATGCCACATTAACCTCTCATTATGTGTGACAAGCATGATATTACATTTTCTCTATCATTGCAAGGTTATATGAACCTAGTGTTGTGTCAAGGAGCTGGGCAAATGTGCTTGGTGTACACTTCTAAGCCTTCCTGGACTAGTCCCAAATGCTATAGCAAATATACTTGATATAAAATTCTAAGCCTTCCTGGACTAGTCCTAACTGCCGTTACAATTATACTTAATATACACTTCTAAGCCTTCCTGGACTAGTTCCACCTGCTATAACAAATATACTTGATATACAGTTCTAAGCCTTTCTGGACTAGTCCCAACAACTATAACAAATACACTTGATATACACTTCTAAGCCTTCCTGGACTAGTCCCAACAACTATGACAAATACACTTGATATACACTTCTAAGCCTTTCTGGACTAGTCCCAACAACTATCACAAATACACTTGATATACACTTCTAAGCCTTCCTGGACTAGTCCCAACAACTATGACAAATACAATTGATATACACTTCTAAGCCTTCCTGGACTAGTCCCAACAACTATGACAAATACACTTGATATACACTTCTAAGCCTTCCTGGACTAGTCCCAACAACTATGACAAATACAGTTGATATACACTTCTAAGCCTTCCTGGACTAGTCCCAACTGCTATATCAAATATACTTGATATCTACTTCTAAGCCTTCCTGAAATAGTCCCAAGTGCTATAACAAATATACTGATAAACACTTCTAAGCCTTCCTGAAATAGTCCCAACTGCTGTAATAAATATACTTGATATGTACTTTTAAGCCTTCCTGGACTAGTCCCAAGTGCTATAACAAATATACTTGATATACACTTCTAAGCCTTCCTGTAATAGTCCTAACTGCTAGAACAAATATACTTGATAAACTCTTCTATCTCTTCCTGAAATAGTCCTGACTTCTATAACAAATGTAACTGATATACACTTCTAAGCCTTCCTGAAATAGTCCCAAGTGCTATAACAAATATACTAGATAAACACTTCTAAGCCTTCCTGAAATAGTCCCAACTGCTATAACAAATATACTTGTTATGTACTTCTAAGCCTTCCTAAGATGGTACCAACTACTATAACAAATATAGTTGATAAACACTTCTAAGTCTTCCTGAAACAGTCTGAACTGCTGTAACAAATATACTTGATAAACACTTCTAAGCCTTCCTGGAACAGTCCCAACCTCTGTAACAAACAGCAAGTACATCGAGGGCATGCTCTTTTTTTATCTCTGCTGGGCATCAAATGATACTTTATAAACTTTGCCTTATGTCTTAAAAGAAATCCAATGTAAACATGAAAAAACAACTCAACAAAAATAAACCTAAAGCAATAAACACAGCATCATACGAAACCTTGCAGAACTAATACTAATATAGTATCCATTATCCCTATTACACCCATACAGGGGGTTTAAATAACGAATTATTCTCTGGTTTGGAAACTTGTCATCAAAAACAAGGGCCTTTCTAAGCAGCGGGTCTCATTCCGATGCATTTCCATAATTGACTCATTGCCGGGTGTTTTCCAAAGCAAGAACCTTCACGCGGAGGTCGAGTTATAAAAGTGCAAGGAAAAGAAAAAGAAACCTGCACTAGAGGGACCAATATAGAAATATAAAAGTCGTGTTAACTTGGAAAAAGCAAGTGTTTACCTCGCCGTGTTACTTATCACTTACACGGAGCTCCGGCCCTGCCAAGTTGCGCACCTGCCAAGGTACAAAGTTTACCTGAGTCAGCCAAGAGTCATTTTCGGTTGTCCTACTAATATTTTATACGGAGGTAAAACTATATTTTAATGTAATTACACAGTTCCCTTTTCCCTTAAGAGTTATAAAGTGGAACAGAAAATGTAGTCACAGATTTTACAAGAAATTCTTAGTATGAGGGAATAGGTCTAAAAATAAAGCACGGTTTGCTTTGGGTTGAGAGAAAATTATTAGCTACATGTTAAGGTGGAAGGAGCTTCAAAAATGATACAATAATTGCACAAAAGTCAATATTTTGGGCATCTTTTCTAAGGCTCCGTCTACACGGGAAGGGTTTTTCGTCGTTTTTTCAGGCAGTTTGCAGATTTGGAAACCATCTGAAAACCGAGTGTCCTAAAAAACACAGCAGCACACTATAAGTGCAATCCAATATGAGCAGCACACTACTAGCACAATCCAACATCAACAGCACACTACTAGCACAATCCAATATCAACACCACACTAATAGCACAATCCAACATCAGCTGCACACTACTAGCACAATCATATCAGAGAACTCTACTAGACAATCCAATATCAGCAGCACAATACTAGACAATCCAAATCAGCAGCCTACTAGCACAATCAATATCAGCAGACTTACTACCCAAACAATTCAACACACAAACTTCTAGCACAATCCAATATCAGCAGCACACTACTAGTACATCAATATCAGCAGCGCACTACAGCCCCAATCCAATATCAGCAGCCATCTACTAGCACAACCCAATTATCACGCCATACTGGCAATCAATTTCAGCAGCACAATACTAGCACAATCTTTATCACCCAGCACACTAATAGCAAAACCCAAATTATCAGCAGAACTTACTAGCACAATCCAATATCAGACAACTTACTAGCACATTCCATATCAGCAGCACACTACTAGCCAATCAATTTATCAGCAGACTCTACTGACAATCCAATTCGGGCACCCACACTACTAGCAAAATTTCCAATATCAGCAGCACCTACTAGCACAATCCATTATTAGCAGCACTTACTACACAACCCAAATATCAGCAGCACATACTAGTACAATCCAATCAGCAGCAAAACTACTTAGCCACAATATCACCCAATATCAGCAGCACCTACTAGCACAATCCATTATCAGCAGCACATACTAGCACAATCCAATATCAGCAGCCCTCTAGAAATCCAATATCAGAGCACACTACTAGTACAATCCAACATCAGCAGCCACTATAGCATAATCCAATATCAGCAGCACCTACTAACAACCCAAATTATCAGCAGCACCTACTAGCACAATCCAATATCGCAGCACCTACTAGCACAATCAATATAGCAGCTCTACTAGAACAATCCAATATCAGCAGACCTACTAGTAAAATCCAACATCAGCGCACCCTACTAGCACTATCCAATTCAGCAGCACTTTTAAACATTCCAAATATTCAGCGCACTCTACTAGCCAATCCATTCAGCAGCACAACTACTAGCACAATCCAATATCAGCAGCAATATTTAGACAACCCAAATTATCGCAGCACATTACTAGCACAACCCAATATCAGCAGCCCCTTACTAGCACAATCATATCAACACCCACACTACTAGAACAATCCAAATCAGCAGAAACCTACTAGAAAATCCAATATCAGCAGCACACTACTAGCAAAATCCAATATCAGCAGCACACTACTAGCACAATCCAATATTAACATCACACTATAGCACAATCCATTATTAGCAGACAACTACTAGTACAATCCAATATCTGCACACACTACTAGAAAATCCAAATCAAGCACCTTTTACTAGCACAACCCTATATCAGCAGCCCTACTAGACAATTAAAATCAGCAGCAAAACTACTAGACAATCCAATATCAGCAGCACATACTAGCACAATTCCAAATATCAGCAGCACACTACTAGCACTTTCCAATATCAGCAGCACCTACTAGACAACCCAAATTTTCAGAAGCATACTACTAGAAAAATCCAATATCAGCAGCACACTACTAGACAATCAAATCAGCAGCACACTACTAGTCAATCCAATTTCAGAGGACACTACTAGTACAATCCAATATCACAGCACACTACTAGTAATCCAATATCGGGCAGCACAACTACTAGTACAATCCTTTATCAGCAGCCCTACTAGACAATCCAATATCAGCAGCACACTACTTGACAACCAATATCAGCACCCTCATACTAGCAAATCCAATATCAGCAGCAAAATACTAGCACAATCCAATATCGCAGCACCTACAAACAAAAATCCAATATCAGCAGCTACTATCAGCACAACCCAAATATCAGCAGCACTCTACTAGCACTAAAAATTTTCAAAGGGAACATAGAATTATTGGAAAAAAACATTTTTTGTACTTTGGATACATGAAATTTGAGGTTTAGTGTTATTTTTGGTTTCAAATTTAGATAAAAAATATAGAAGATAGTAGATAGAAAAAAGAAGGACAGACAGATAGATAGATAAATAGATAGATAGATGGAGAGATAGATATGTATATATACATACATGTATAGACATGATAGATCGACAAACCGATATACAGATAGCTAGATATGATATGATATATACATAGATAGACAGATAAATATCACATATATATTTGTAATAAATAGATACAGAGATGTAATGGATAGCTAGCTAGATAGATTGATAGATAGATAGATAGATAGATAGATAGATAGATAGATAGATAGATAGATAGATATGGGATAGATATAAGTTTAGATAGATAGATAGTAGATAAGATAGATAGGATAGATAGATAGATTTTGGGGATAGATATAATGGATAGATGTTGATAGATAGATAGAGATAGATAGATAGATATGAAGAGTTAGATAGATAGATAGATAGATATGGGATATAGATATAAGATAGATAGGATAGATAGATAGATAGATAGATTAGATAGATAGATAGATATAGATAGATAGATAGATAGATAGATAGTTTAGATAGATATGGATAGATAGATAGTTTAGATTAGATGAGAGATTGGAGATAGATAGAAGAAGATATGGAGGATAGAAGATAGATGAAGGATAGATAAAAAGATAGTAAATAGAAGAAAATAGATGATAGATAGATTGGGGATAGATATGAGATAGTTGGGGATAGATAATGAAAAGATAGATGATATAGTAGAAAATTTAAATTAGATAAGATAGATAGAAAAGATAGTTTGTAGATAGATAGATATGGGATGGATAGAAGATATCGGATTTTATGAAAAGATAGATTGAGAAGATATTTTAAATAGATGATAGATAGATAGATGTAGATAGTAGAAGGATTTTAAAAAGATAGTAGATAGATAGATAGATAGAAGATAGAAGAAAAGATAAAATTGCGATAGATAGATAGATAGATAGATAGTAGTGATGGGGGATAGTAGATGATAGATTTAGTTTAATAGATATGAGTAGATGTAGATAGATGATAGATAGATAGATAGATATGGTAGTGATAGAAGATAGATGAATGGGTAGATGATAGTAATAGATGATTGGGATAGATGATGTAGATAGATAGATAGATGATAGATAGATAGTTGATAGATAGCATTTGGGTTTTAAATCTATTGAATACATTAGTTTCAGCTTTCAGGGGATAACAAATAATTAGCTTTGTCTATTGATTCAGTGACATTTCCAAATGTTGCAGTATTTCTATTACACGAGGTTCCCCAAGCATTTTTTTTCTCAGGGTTTTGTGGAGGCTTCCAGCTGGGACTTCCTGTGTCTTTAAATTTTCCAGGTTTCATTTTTTAGATCGTTTTTTTGTGATTTTCTTATCACATTTAACTTTTCGGCCTGTGATCTCCATAAGGTCAGCGGCATTTTGAGTTTTGGGGGATTGAATCTTTATTTTTTTTTCACTCTTTAAGTTGTTTTTCTTTTTGTTTTGTTTTTTGTCATTTTTATGTCGTCCCTTTGTTTAGAACCCTTGTGGCATTTATAAAGTGTCTTATTCTTGTTGTCATCTACTGTGTGTAAGATGAACTATGTTGCAGTATAGGTTCATTTGTTCTTGTTTCTTGTGGAGGTGACTTCACTTTCTGCGCTTCCCTATGACATTGTCCCGCTCCTCTGTCTCTAACGCCTGTGATTAGCTGATTTATGGATTCTTCCTCTCCACGATGGCAGAGTCTCAACCATATATTTCTTAATGCCTGAGCATTAGGTTCCTAAACCCCCATGAATAGCAACTGCAATAGTGCATCTAATTGGCCATATCCACCAGACTACTCACCTCTATTTTCAGGGGGCTTCGGGGGCAATACAGTATAATGAATTTCAGGGGGTATAGCATGGCTTCATCTTTAATCTTTTTAGAGATAACATCTCCTGCACTGTCATAGTAAGTGCTCACTAGAAGTTGAATATGCTAATAACTGTAGAGAAACCACCCAAAGATATGAGGCCGATAGGGTAAGAGCAACTTAGGGTGCATTGTACTGAATTTTCAAGGGGGTATAGCATGGCTTCCTCTTTATCTTTTTAGAGATAACATCTCCTGCACTGTAATAGTAAGTGCTCACTAGAAGTTGATACTGTAAACATGTAGAGAACACCCACAGCATGAGGCGATAGAGTAAGTGCAAATTAGGGTGCAATGTAATGAATTTCAGGGGGTATAGCATGGCTTCATCTTTAATGTTTTTAGAGATAACATTTGCCATACAGCGTAAGGGCTCACTAGAAGTGAATATGCTAATATGCTAACGAAACGCCCCGATGAGGCCCGCATAGATAGGTGTCAAATTAGGGGGCGCAACTGTAATGATTGCAGGGGGTATATAAAGTTAACGTGGTTTTCTCGACTACAATATTAGCTTTCACATAACTAGACGCGTTAAATGAAAGGATATTTTAAAAGTACATTCTGTCAATATCGATTTACTTAGTCTGAGATAGAGAATTTATAGCTCTCTGACGTGCACGCACAGGTTACCGATGTGTAACCAGGAAACCAGACGGATGTCTGCCTATAGCTTCGCTGACGCGCCGAGGAGGAACGTGTACCCTTGGAAGGACTGTGTTCCAAGTAAATACCTATATCTAAATATTAGCTTCATAATACAAGGTACCTTGTGCTGATGAGGTCTGAAATGCATGGCTGAATCGTAATTCTTGTTAGAGATAACAATCTCCTGCATGTCAGTCGTAGGGGCTACTAGAAGTGATTATGTACTCACTTCTAGAAAACCACCACATCTGAGGAGACAGAGGTTGTGCTATTAAGGTACAATAAATGATATCGTGGAATAATATATTAAAAGGGATTTTCTTACACAAGATTAGTTATTAACATAAGGACAGAAACTGAAGAATTATTCATACATATATCACTAAGATTACACTTTAGTAATGAGATAGAGAATTTTATCAGCTCTCTGAGAGCCACCAAGTTTCACTGTGGCAAACCTGAATACCAGATGGATAACTGTCTGCTATTGATTAGCAGAAAAGAGCGAGTGGGCGTGCTGTCAACTTGGCAGGATCAGTTCCACCGTAAAATATTATATGTACCAAGATTAGCTTATAAACAAAAGGTACTTGTGCTGTGAAGGACTGGAAAAGTGTGGCTTTTTCTGTATAATTTGTTAGAGATAAATTCTTGACTGTCCAGAGTAATGGCTCCCTAGAGTGAATGCTAATCCCCTGTAGAGAACCACCGACAAGCCTGAGGGGCAGAGTAGTGCTATAAACTGCTAAAACTTGTGAAACACATTGGTGAGAAAACATGAACATCTTAATTTCAGGAAGTGCAGTGTATACTATAATTAATTTCAAGTGGTATGGTGTATATAAAGACTAATATAAGGGTGTACAGTGTGCAATATAATTTTAAGGGGATCCTGTGTACGTTTTAATTAATTTCACGGGGTACAGTGTGCTATACAATTAATTACAAGATGTACAAAGTACATTATGTTAATTTTCAAAGAGTACAACATGAAATATTAATTTTAGGTGGCGCAGGGCATCATTATTTTAGAGGGTACAGTGTATATTATCATTAATTTTAGAAGGCACAGTGGGCAATCTAATTCATTTTAAGGAGGTACAGTGTATATTATAATTAATTGTAGGGAGAATAGTGTGCAATGTTATATATTTTAGGGGATGCAAGGTATAATTATTTCAGGGGCTGCTGTGTATATAATTTAGGTGGTTTCAGTGTATGGGCTGGGCAAGAACCCAACTTATGGTGGACCAAGAACAAACTTCCGCTGCAGGCCCAAAGTTTTAATTCAACTGGTGGGCCTCAAGATCCAACTCCACCGGTGGTCCCCAATAATAACTCCACTGGAGGGCCCAAGAATCATCTCCACTGGTGGGATGCAAGGATAAACTCCACTGGTGCCCCCCAAGAATCATATCATGGTGTGCCCACGACTCAATCACTGGTGGAAACAAGTATAACTCCACTGGTGGGCTCTACGAATAACTCCACTGGTGGATGCAAGGATAAAAACTCCATGGTGCCCCCCAAGCATTCAATCACTGGTGGGCCCCGAATCAACTCCATGGTGGAAACCAAGAGAATCAAATCCACTGGTGGGCACCAAGAATAAGTTGTTCCACTGGTGGGCCAACGAAATAAAAAACTCCACTGGTGGACCCAGAATCAATACTGGTGGGCCCCAAGAATAAAAACTCCATGGTGGACCAAGACTCAATCAACCGGTGGACGCCCAAGCACAATCAAGGTGAAGACTAAGAATTCATCTTTCACTGGTGGCAGAAGAACCCAAAACTACTGGTGGACTCAAGTTCCAACTTCAATGGTGGCTCAAGTCTATCCACCCACTGGTGCCCAAGAATCACTCCCTGAAGGCTCAAGAATCAACTATGAGGCTCAAGACCTCAATCCTGGTGGGTCAAGGAATATACCACTGGTGACCCCAGACACCCAAGTATGACACTGTTTCTAGTCCAGTATAGACATGCACATGCTCTTGCTGTTCTCAGTACTGTTGCCATCACTATTTCCTAGTCTTAACATGTGGCAGCTCTTCTCAGACTCATACGTTGACCTTTGCCACCTTGTCATAAAAGCAAAGATGTAAGCTTTCTATACATCCTGGCACTTGGCAGTCAATTTCTTTCTGCTTTCGTCCTCATGGGGGAGCTCCATAAATCCTGGGTGTCTTCTGCATGTACGCCCCGTACGTACCTCACTCAGGTGTCAGTCATTAGCTGAGATTTCCCACTTGCTCAGTAACTTGTGGTCAAGTGGATATGGCAGAAATAAATCACTGACCCTCAAGGCTCTGGATTGTGCTGGAACACGTAGACTTGAAATCCAACCCTCGCCGTTTGACATCCGTGACACCGGGAAGTAAAAACACATTAGTGTCCTCCATGGACACATCATGTCCATTCTATGTGAAACGTTACACATGTAACATATTTCCAGACAAATTTGAAAACAAATGGATACAATGTTTCAAATGAAGGTCGGCGCCATCGATGCATCGTTTAGGTGATACCTTTGTCTCTACATAGAATATCGGTCGTATAGAAGTCTTCCCCGAGTGGACTGTGAGCCTGACGTGCGGATTTGGGGGTTCATGAACATACTTACTTTTTGCGACGCTTAAATTCTGGGGCTTTTGTAAACTATCAGTGCTTTTATCAACAATCAGCGGTCATAGCCACCAACAGAGGACTAGCAAACCAATCAGCGAAAGAAACAATAATGGTATAGCACCAACCAAGAGCCATAGAAAAATCAAAGCTCATAAGCAACCATCAGAGCATAGCAACCACACCAGAGACCATAGAACCAACCAGAGACATGCAACAATCAGAGCTATAGCAACCAATTCGTTATAGGAACCCAATAGGGCTTAGCAATAATGGAGTATAGAACTAAACAGAGCTCATCAAAACCAATCAGAAGCATTTTACAACAATAGCACTTATAGCAACCCCTCAGAGCCACTAGCAAACTACTCCGCGCTCATAGCCAACCCAAGAGATCCATAGATTCTACTTAGAGTCACAGTAACACCGATCCATAGTATCAATCAGAGTATAGCACCAATCAGAGCCATAGCAACCAGAGGCCAATTAGAAACCACTCAGAACATAGCAACACGAGACATAGAACCTATCAGAATCCATCATCATTAATTCAGAGTCGTACAACAATCAGAGCCATAGTAATAAACAGTAGTCATGCAACCAATCCGGCCATATAACAATCAGAGTCATAGCAACCACCAAGCGCATAGAACCAACCCCGAGCCATAGCAAAACCAGAGCCCAAAAACAACTCAAATCAGAAACCCTTGGCATCTAATCAGAGCCCATAGCAACCAATCAGCCTATAGCAACTAATCAGAACTTATAGCAGCGAGTCAGAGCTTATACAAACCAGTAAGAGCCAATTGGCTTAGATCACTGCTGTTTAACCCTTTAAAAGATCTAGATTAATGAAGCTCGATGCTGTGCATCTAGGACTTGATTATGCCTCGTGATGAGATTGTGGGGTGCTGATCGGTAACCAAATCAGCTGGAATCCTAATGAAGGCTTCCATGTTAGAGCTTCTCTTAACCATACGTTGCATTTGGCATATATTGCTTTTAACTTATACAGGGAGGAGTGGATGCCTCCATTTTTGGTTTTCTGCACCCCGCCCATCTGCACAGGTTACTAGACCAGTGCGGTCTGCTTATACAGCTGGTGCCTTTTTTCTCTCTGGGTTATAGAAGTCTGACGACTCAATGAGAGGTCTGAACGGGACCCAAGTGAGAGGTAGGAATTGTATAGAACCATCCGTACTGAGGTCCCGTTGATAGTCGGGGGTGGCTTAAACATATTTTGATCAAAACGTGTGAACTGAAAACCTCATAACATATGTGTAGCTGTCACTTTCTCATTTGTAGGACCAATGGGTAAAGAGAAACAGGAAACTGGTACAAGGAACAGAGCAGCGAGCCAGTGATTGGTTCCCCAACGTAGCTTGGGCCCATCCAGTCCCGATGATATTAGGTTCGCTGCTCTGCGCCATTCCAGGCTGGGATATGGTTCATTCCATGTTAGAAGCTTCAACCACTGGAGGGAGGAGAGTGTCAGACCATCCCAGGGGTGTGAGGGGGATGACAGGGGTGTGAGTGTAGATAAAAGTGATGTTCCATATGGGCCGGTGTTGACTCTATTAGGAAGGGGTATATGCCACAAGTGTATCAAGAGCATCCAGACAGTACCAGTTGGCTGCATTCACCCCCACGTGTGCCCAGCACCAATCATGTTGCTCCTTCATTTGTTTGTATTCATGCCCTACATGTATTTGCACCTCTCACAGTATATGTATAGCTGTATCCTCTATGTATGTTTGTCTAGCGTGCCCTTACAGGGGTTGTTTCACTACATTGATTCATCTCACCTCGGTCCTGTTTTCTTGGTTTCACTTTGAATTCAGGGGCGTGTTTACTGGCTTCCACTAGGCTGCAGTAGAAGCCAGGTCTGTAGCTATAGCAACCAGTGCTGACAGCCTATCAGGAGAGAGCAAAAAGGTATGTAGCTATAGCGACCAGTGCTGACGGCCTATCAGGAGAGATCAAACAGGTCTGTAGCTATAACAACCAGTGCTGGCAGCCTATCAGGAGAGATCACACAGGTCTGTAGCTATAACAACCAGTGCTGGCAGCCTATCAGGAGAGAGAGAACAGGTCTGTAGCTATAGCAACCAGTGCTGGCAGCCTATCAGGAGAGATCGAACAGGTCTGTAGCTATAGCAACCAGTGCTGGCAGCCTATCAGGAGAGATAGAACAGGTCTGTAGCTATAGATACCAGAGCTGGCAGCCTATCAGGATAGATCAAACAGGTCTGTAGCTATAGCGACCAGTGCTGGCAACCTATCAGGAGAGATCAAACAGGTCTGTAGCTATAGCGACCTGAGGAGCTGATGCAACCCATATAAGAGGGGATATCTAGGAATAGGTAGGACACTGTCACGGTTCACGCCCCGGCCCCTGCTATGCACCGACAGCGTGCCCATGTCTCCTGTGTCCCGGCTGCTGCTGCGACATCTCCTGGTGCACCTGTCCCGGCTCCTGCCAGTCCTGCAGCCATCCCTACTGGCAGGTATGAGTCTCCGTTACTTTCTCCTGCTCCCTGGCGTCCTGTGCGCACACGTGCTCCCTCTAGGGGCACGCGTGCGGCACTGCACCACATTTAAAGAGTCAGAGTACCTTGGCCCTGCCCGGTGACCTGTAACCTCTGGCTTCTTAAGTAACTTCCTCCCTCAGCTCAGTGTCAGTTCGTCAGTTCGTTGTTGTGTTAGCCAGCACAAGAGCTTGACCCCTTGGCTGCTGTACTGCTGCTGACTCTGCCATACGTTTCCTGTACGTTCATCATTACCTGCAGAACACCTGCCGCTGCACCAGCTTGCCATATACCTGTTGCCATACCCAGTGCCTGCTTCCATCCTGGACTGTGCATACGTTCACCTGCTACACCTGGACTGTGCATACGTTCACCGGCTACACCTGGACTGTGCAGACGTTCTCCGGCTATACCTGGACTGTGCATACATTCACCTGCTACACCTGGTCTGTGCATACGTTCTCTGGCTATAAATGGACTGTGCATACGTTCACCTGCTACACCTGGACTGTGCATACATTCACCTGCTTCACCTGGACTGTGCATACCTGCTACACCTGGACTGTGCATATATTCACCTGCTACACCTGGTCTGTGCATACGTTCTCTGGCTATAAATGGACTGTGCATACATTCACCTGCTACACCTGGACTGTGCATACATTCACCTGCTACACTTGGACTGTGCATACGTTCTCCGGCTATACCTGGACTGTGCATACGTTCACCTGCTACACCTGGACTGTGCATACGTTCACCTGCTACACCTGGACTGTGCATACGTTCACCTGCTACACCTGGACTGTGCATGCATTCACCTGCTATACCTGGACTGTGCATACGTTCACCTGCTACACCTGGACTGTGCATACGTTCTCCTGCTAGACCTGGACTGTGCATACGTTCACCTGCTACACCTGGACTGTGCATACATTCACCTGCTACACCTGGACTGTGCAATCCGTTCACCTGCTAAACCTGGACTGACCAAGCCGTAAACCTGATACACCTGGACTGTGCATACGTTCTCCGGCTATACCTGGACTGTGCATACGTTCTCCGGCTATACCTGGACTGTGCATACATTCACCTGCTACACCTGGACTGTGCATACGTTCTCGGGCTATACCTGGACTGTGCATACGTTCACCTGCTACACCTGGACTGTGCATACGTTCTCCGGCTATACCTGGACTGTGCATACATTCACCTGCTACACCTGGACTGTGCAAGCCGTTCACCTGCTACACCTGGACTGTGCAAGCCGTTCACCTGCTACACCTGGACTGTGCATACGTTCTCCGGCTATACCTGGACTGTGCATACGTTCTCCGGCTATACCTGGACTGTGCATACGTTCACCTGCTACACCTGGACTGTGCATACGTTCACCTGCTACACCTGGACTGTGCATACGTTCTCGGGCTATACCTGGACTGTGCATACGTTCACCTGCTACACCTGGACTGTGCATACGTTCTCGGGCTATACCTGGACTGTGCATACGTTCTCCGGCTACACCTGGACTGTGCATACGTTCACCTGCTACACCTGGACTGTGCATACGTTCTCGGGCTATACCTGGACTGTGCATACGTTCACCTGCTACACCTGGACTGTGCATACGTTCACCTGCTACACCTGGACTGTGCATACGTTCTCGGGCTATACCTGTACTGTGCATTCATTCACCTGCTACACCTGGACTGTGCATATGTTCTACGGCTACATTTGCAGTGCCCTGTCTCCACTCCAGCGCCGTCAACCCAGACCTGCAATTCGGCTACCCACCACCTGCATTTACCATGTGCGCCCGCGGTGGGCCCAGAGGCAGGGCCGTTCCTAGGCTAAATTTCACTCAGGGCGAGGTGAAGAAATTTCGCCCTCTCCCCTCCCCTCACCCCCTCACCCCGTAACATATGGCGCTACAGTGCGCCACATTGCATCACCATAAACCATAGCCAAAATATACAAAGAGCTGTCCCACAATCTGCTACTTATAAAACTATTACATAACAGTCATACCGTTACCCACTTACACTGCTACACCAAACAGAATCCCGAGACCACTCAGACCACATAGCATCAGCACTCAGTGTCCGAATAATAAAACCACACCAATACCACATATCACCACAACACAGTGATCTAATAATACCACCACACAATGACCACAAATCACCAGCACACAGTGACCGAATAATACAAACTGACCGTTACTGAATACAAACCATTATACTACAACCAATATTACCGGCATACAGTGACCATACAATGATGGATACCCGCTGTACACAAGCTCTGCAGACATATAAATGATTACAGTAAAGTTATATCTAGTGACTCACAGGAGACGTCTCTGAAGAGTTGTTCTCTTTCTCTTCTTCTTCTTCTTTTCCATCTCTCCCAGACACCATGATGACTACTCCCGACTTTTCACTGTAAAATTTACAAAACAAATATCTTAAGACTCCTCAATTTATCAGCGCTTCTCTACCAATTCTTGGTCTCTAATATATCGGTACCAGACAGGTTTCTGGCCCGATATAACCCGCTAACAGACAGGGCTAACAAGGAACTGGTGGCGGTCTACCGGGCTGGCAGAGTTCTGTTTCACCGGTAGCGGTCAACATATCTCTCTCTGCTGTTCAGGGTTGTGGGTGAGAGCAGTATCATCTCGCACTCCCTGGGTCTTCCTGTGCCTGTGTGGACAGGGTTTAACTATGAAATAGTATCCGGCTGACCTTGTGCACCCCTAGTGGTTGCGCAACATCAGGAATACGTCCCCTAGTCAGGCTGTCGCCCCTGGAATGGGGGAAAAGGGTGTACAAGCAATGAAGCCCCATAGTAGTTAAGTACCCTAGGGGGACTACAAATAGAAATGTAATTTTGCCATTTTGCAAGTAAAAAAATTAAAAAGTTTAGACATCTTTAGTATCGTCGCCTCAGATGTATTGAAATATAACATTACTTACCCCGTAGGCTGAACTCCGTAGAAGAGAAAAAAATTCAAGTGCCAAAATTGTGGGTTTTTTGGTCATTTCACGTCCCCAAAAAATATAAATAAAAGGTAATCAGAAAGCAGCATGTATCCAAGAAAAAGCTTCACTTCATCCCGCAAAAAAGGAGCCTTTACTCGTCTACAGGTAGAAAAACCAAAAAGTTATTGGTCACAGAAATTTTTAAAAAAGTAAAGAATGAAAACCCTACATATTTAGTATCATAGGATTGGATCCCCACTTAGATTTTTTTTCTAGTTTCCCAGCATATGACCATTTGTAGGACCAACAGGTAGGGAGAAACAGGAAACTGGTACCAGGAACAGAGCAGCGACCCAGAGTTTGGTACCCCAATGTAGCTGGCAACTGCTTCCATTGTAGCTTGGGCCCATGCAGTCCCGATGATACCAGGTTCGCCGCTCTGCGCCATTCCAGGCTGGGATATGGCTCATTCCATGTTAGAAGCTACATCCGTGTTATTGGTATCTAACATGTCGCTACCAGACTGGTTTCAAGCCCAATATAACCGCTAATGGACAGGGCTGATATCTCACAAGGAACTGGTGGCGGTCTACCAGGCTGGCAGAGTTCTGTTTCACCGGTGGGGGTCAACAAGTCTCTCCCTGCTGTTCAGGGCTGTGGGTGAGTGGGGTATCCTCTCGCACTCCCTGGGCCTTCCTGTGCCTGTGTGGACAGGGTTTAACTGTGAAATAGTATCCGGCTGACCTGGTGCACCCCTAGGGGTCGCACAACATCACAAATACATACCCTAGTCAGGCTGGCGCCCCTGGAATGATGGGAAAAGGGTGTACGAGCAATGAAGCCCCCTAGCAGTTAAGTACCCTAGGGGGACTACAAGTGCAAATGTAGGGGGATATGTATGAAAACTGTCTTAGTCTAAGACTTTCTTTGTTGTCCATAGCAACCAATCAGAGCCCATAGCAACCAATCAGAGCACCCGTCTCATTCTTTCACAGCACTAGATGAAATGTAAGGGGAACTCTGATTGGTCGCTATGGGCAACAAACAAAGTCTTAGACCAAGACAGTTTTCATACATGTGGCCCGTAATTTGGCCATTTTTGCAAGTAAAAAAATGTGAAAGTTTAGACATCTTTAGAATCGTCACCTCCGATGTATTGAAATATAACATCACTTATCCCGTTGGCTGAACTCCATAGGAAGAGAAAAAAATTCAAGTGTGGGTTTTTTTGGTCATTTCACGTCCCCAAAAAATATAAATAAAAAATAATCAGAAAGTGTTATGTATCCAAGAATAGTATCAAGAAAAAGTTACACTTCATCCCGCAAAAAACGAGCCCTTATTCGTCTTTAGGTAGAAAAGCAAAAAAGTTATTGGTTGCAGAAATTTTAAAGAATAACGAATGAAAACCCTACATATTTGGTATTGTTGGAATTGTATCAACCTGCAGAAAATACAGAGAACACATCATTTATAGTACCCTAGGTGGACTACAAGTACAAATGTAATTTTGCCATTTTACAAGTAAAAAAAAATTAAAAAGGTTAGACATCATTAGTGCCGTCGCCTCCGATCTATTGAAATATAACATCGCTCATACCGTTGGCTGAACAACGTAGAAGAGAAGAAAAATCCAAGTGCCAAAATTGTGGGGTTTTTTTTGGTCAAAAAAATAAATAAAAGGTAATCAGAAAGCAGCATGTATCCAAGAATGGTATCAAGAAAAAGCTTCACTTCATCCCGCAAAAAATGAGCCTTTACGCATCTATAAGTAGAAAAGCACAAAAGTTTTTTGGTCGCAGAAATTAAAAAAGAATGAAAACCCTACATATTTAGTATTGTTGGAATTGTATCAACCTGTAGAATACAGAGAACACATCATTTAAACTGAAGAGGAGCACCATAAAAACAAAACATCTGCAAACATGGCGCTAGTCAGTTTTTTTTTTCATATTTCATCTCCACTTAGAATTTGTTTCCCAGTATATTCTATTTTACAGTCATTAGCATCATTAAAGGGAATGTGTCATCAAAAAATGAGTCATTGTTTAAGTCCCATTTTTATGTTTAACACATTTTTTAGGAACTTTTGATTGATTTTATTTTTTACATTTTTCATATCTCTTTCAGTATTTTTTAATAATTCTTAAGTCTTGCAGTTCTCACTTTGGCCACTAGGCCTTGTTTGCACTGCTTTAACAGCAGTCAGAGAGATGCTTTACAGCAGTTCATGCACATAGGAGACTTAAGACTGTCTCAGTCTTGTCTCATTGATTTCTATAGGAGAGTTTTCTAGTCCTGCTCTGTGACCTGGGATGAAGTCACTGTGCAGGGAGGTGAAAGGGTGAACTGTGACTATCTCCTCTTGTGACTGGTGAATCCTGTGTTATCTATTCACACTGGTGTCTCTTTTCAGTTTGACCCTCTTTGTGCTGATAATGAGCAGACAACTGAGAATCTTTCTCTACAGAACAGGAAGTGTCAGACTATTATTATGCTTTACAGTAGCTTCATGCACATAGGAGACTTAAGACTGACTCAGTCCCATTCACTTCTATAGGAGAGTATTCTAGTCATGCTCTGTGACCTGGGAAGAAGTCACTGTGCAGGGAGGTGAAAGGATGAACTGTGACATCTCCTCTTGTGACTGGTGGATCCTGTCTTATCTATTCAAAATGGTGTCTCCTTTCAGTTTGACCCTCTTTGTGCTGATAATGAGCAGACAACTGAGAATCTTTCTCTACAGAACAGGAAGTGTCAGACTATTATTAGGCCTAGTGGCCAAAGTGAAAACTGCAGGACTTAAGAATTATTAAAAAAATATTGTAAGTGATATGGAAAATTACAAATTTTATATACAACCAAAAACTCTAAAAAAAATGTGTTGAAGATAAAAACGTGAGTTAAACAATAAGTCATTTTTGATGACACATTCCCTTTAAAAAGTTAATCTTGTCCCTCAAAAAAAGCAAGTTCTCCAATGTCTATGTAGATGGAAAAATTAAAACGTTATGGCTCTTGGAAGGCGGAAAGGAAAAAAAGTAAAGAGCCGAAAAATTATGACCTGGCGGCGGGAAGGGTTTACTGGCACTAGAAGGTAGAGATGAGCAAATTTGTGAAAGTGAAATCTTATCCAACCAAGTTGTCCCAGGTTCGTTCTCTTCTGTTTAGATCCTTTACTTGGTTCTGAGTCTACTTCGACCTTATTTGTTCTAGACCAACAAGAAAACGAGAGCAGGAAATAGATGGCAAGAGGATACAGAATGGACCGGACGGCTGGCAGGAGGCATAGACTGGGATTTACCGCCGCTCTACTGTGTTTATGCGCTTGGGCGGCAGGGGGACAGATTTACGCGTCCTCCCCTCTCACATTGCACAAGAACTGATGGACTATCCGCCGCTTTGTCAACCAAGGAAATAGTTCCCTTCATAAATATGTTACTTTTTAAAGTGAGTTGACTCTTGAATTATGGTCACTTCTTTGCATTTGTTACTTCTTTGCGTTATCTCTTGAGTTATATGGTAAAGCTAAAGTCATAGGGCTGAAAACGGCCACTTGATGGTTAAAACTTCAATTAGTCGAGGCGAAAAGGAGGTTCTCCTGTTTAGATTTCCTGAATTAGTAGAGGGAGATCTCCTGTCTGGGATTCTTATCACTTGGCCATAGTAGAGGGTGGTGACCGAGAATGTCTTTCACTCTGGAGGACCTGTCTTGTTCTGGATAATATGGACAATTGTCATGAAGAGCGCCACAGTCCCCACTCTGGACTGCCCTTGTGTTCATGTTTGCCTGCCCAAGGGCGACCGTCACTTCCCTCTCTCTGCTCCTGTTCTGCTCTGTCCTCTGGTCGGAGCACGCATATCCACTCTGGATTGCAGTTACACTTGTGTCTTGCTTACCTTTCCCCGCTCCTGCTCCTCTTTGGCAGCTGGCCGGTGCATGCGTTCGCCATTGCTTACCTTTCCCCGCTCCTGCTCCTCTCTGGCTGCTGACAGGTGCACGCGTACCAGCTCTGAATTGCAGTCCCACTCGTGTTTTGTTGTCCGGGGGTTGCTGCTGCTTACCTCTCCCCGCTCCTACTCCGATTTGTCCTCTGGCTACTGTGGATTGCAGTCACATTCATATTTTCTTGCTCTGGGATCACTGCTACTTATCTGTCCCCACACCTGCTCCGCTTTGTCCTCTGGCTATTGGCCGGTGCATGCGTACCCACTCTGGATTGCAGTCCCACTCGTGTTTTCTTGTCCTGGGGTTGCTGCTGCTTACCTCTCCCCGCTCCTGCTCCGCTTTGTCTTCTGGCTACTGGCTGGTGCACACGTACCTGCTCTGGATTGCAGTCACGTTCGTATTTTCTTGCTCTGGGGTCACTGTTACTTACCTATCCCCGCTCCTGCTCCTCTATGTCTGCTGACAGGTGCATGCGTACCCAGTATGGATTGCAGTCCCACTCGTGTTTTCTTGTCCTGGGGTTGCTGCTGCTTACCTCTCCCCGCTCCTGCTCCGCTTTGTCTTCTGGCTACTGGCTGGTGCACACGTACCTGCTCTGGATTGCAGTCATGTCCGTATTTTCTTGCTCCGGGGTCACTGTTACTTACCTGTCCCCGCTCCTGCTCCGCTTTGTCCTCTGGCTGCTGGCCAGCGCACGCGTACCCGCTCTGGATTGCAATCACACTTCTGGTTTCTTGCGCCAAGGTTGCCGCTACTTACCTGTCCCCGCGCCTGCTCTGATCTGCTCTTCTGTTCTCTGGCTCCTGTCCCACACTGGATTGCAATCATGCTTGTGTTTTCTTGCCTCAGGGTTGCCACTACTTACCTCTCCCCATTCTGTTCTACTCTGGCTGCTGGCCAGAGCATGCGTACTCACTCCCTAAGGCGCATTTGTGCCGGCTCTCAGTGATTTGGGCTACCGCACCATTGATTGAATAATCACAGGGCACTTCCCCCACGTCTCCTTGCCAGTTGTTGGTGTGTGTTACAGAGAGGTTAGTGTGTTACGTAGTATTTTTCTGTGTTCTGATCTTATTGCTTGGACGCTGACCACGTGTGCCTGCCATCTACGCTGACCTTATTTCTTGAGTATGCCTCTGTCTGACCCCTTTATACTACGCTGCAACTCAGCCGTCATCGCGAGTGGTCATGTCAGGGGTAGCGACCTGTGAGACCCCAAAGCAAAGCCCAACCAGCAATGGTGAAGATCTGAGGTGCTCCTTAGACTCTGCTACCGGGCGTGGCTTGTACCATCTTCTCTTGGTGACCCAGAGGATGCACCTCCCTCAATCATGACAACCCATTGATTTGGATAGAGACTTTGTAATGCTTCAATCCCTATATGGTGGTACTGCTGGAAAATTGAACACTAACTGCTTGGTTAACCCGAATCCCCCAAAAAAGTCAACAATGGCCTTAACCCTAAGTTAAGATTGTTTAAAGGGTTTTAGTAGGTACTTTTTCTGGTCCCGTGAAGCAGCACTCCCAGGTTTAAATGGTGGACACTATTAATGAGCTTCAGATTTGGGTCAAACTCAAAATCGACTTGAATCGGAGCTCTTTGGTTTGGGTCGGTGTTAATTGTTTTTTGGCAAAAATCAAAAAATCAGTTACGACCTTAACGTTAATTTAGGGTTGTTTAAGGGTTTTAGGAGGTTATTTTTAAGCAGCACTCCCGGGTTTTAATGGTGGACACTATTGATGAGCTTCAGATTTGGGTCAAAGTCAAATTCGACCTGAATCGGAGCTCTTTGGTTTGAGTCGGCCTTAATTGTTTTTTCGCAAAAATCACCAAAAAAATCAACTATGACCTTCAGCCTAAGTTATGGTTGTTTAAAGGGCTTTGGTAGGTTCATTTTCTGGTCCGACAAAACAATACTCTCAGGTTTAAATGGTGGACACTATTGATGAGCTTCACATTTGGGTCAAAGTCAAATTCGAGCTGAATCAAAGCTCTTTGGTTTTGGTTGGGGCAAAAATCATCACAAAAAAAATTAACCTTGACCTTAACCCTAAGTTAGGGTTGTTAATTGGGTTTTATTAGGTTCAATTACTGGTCTGGTAAAGCAAAACTCCCAGGTTTAAATGGTGGACACTATTGAGTAGCTTCAGGTTTCGTTCAAACTCAAATCCGACCTGAACTGGAGTTCTTTGGTTTGGTTTGCCGTTAATTGTTTTTTTGGGAAAAAAATCAGCTATTACCTTAACCCTAAAATTTGTTGCTTAAGGGATTTAGTGGGATCATTTTCTGGTCCAGCGAAGCAACACTCCTGGATTTTAATGGTGGACACTAGTGTTGAGCTTTAGATTTGGGTCAAAATCAAATTCAACTTGAATCTGAGCTCTTTGGTTTGGGTTGGCGTTAATCTTTTTTGGCAAAAAAATCACTTAAAAAATCAACTATGACCTTAACCCTAAATTACAACTAAGGGTTTTAGGAGGCTATTTTTCTGGTAACACTCCCAGGTTTTAATGGTGGACACTCAAATTTGACCTGAATCGGAGCTCTTTGGTTTAGGTCAGCCTCAACTGTTTTTTGGTAAAAGTCATCAAAAAAAAAAAAAATCAACCATGACATTAACCCAGAGTTCGGGTTGATTAAAGACTTTTACTAAGTTCACTTACTGGTCCAATAAAGCAACACTTCTAGGTTTTAATATTGAACACTAGTGTTGAGCTTCAGATTTTGCTCAAATTCAAATTCGATGTCTTTAGTTTGGGTTGGCCTCAATCGTTTTTTGGAGGAAAACCACCAAAAAAAAATCAACCATGACATAAGATAAGGGTTTTAGAAACTAGCTTACTGGTCCGACAAAACAACACTTCCAGGTTTTAATGGTGGACACTAGTATTGATAGCAAAAACAAAGTTTGGTCAGCTCACCTCTTGGATAGTGGAACGTATCTCCAGAGTGCACGGAGAGGCGGAAGCCAACCTCTAATGACCATCCATGCAAAACAGGTGAGTGAGTCCAGCAAACATCCGGAGTACGAGATTAAAGGATAATCCAACTTTATTTCCAATATGTATAGACAATGAAGATTCTCACATGGTGAACACACCAAGAAAGACACTAACGCATTTCGGAAATGATTAAGGAAGTCATTTCCGAAACGCGTTAGCGTCTTTCTTGGTGTGTTCACCATGTGAGAATCTTCATTGTCTATACATATTGGAAATAAAGTTGAATTATCCTTTAATCTCGTACTCCGAATGTTTGCTGGACTCACTCACCTGTTTTGCATGGACATTAGTATTGAGGTTCATATTTTGCTCAAATTCAAATTCGACGTCTTTAGTTTGCGTTGGCCTCAATCGTTTTTTGGGTTAAAACCACCCAAAAAAATCAACCATGTCATAAGTTAAGGTTGTTTAAGGGTTTTAGGAGGTTAGCTTACTGGTCTGACAAAGCAACACTTCCAGGTTTTAATGGTGGACACTAGTGAAGCCGGCTGTGAAGAGCAAGCTCTGCCAAGCACCATGGTGAGACCACCATTTCAAAAGTTCCAAATTTATTTTATTCCTTTATATGGCACCATTATAGTCCATGGCGCTGTATAGAAATTGTCATCAATGACATGGGTCCCTGTCCCTGTTTGGGCTCAAAATCTAAATTCCAGATTAACATACCTAGATGTTTTGGGAGTGCAGTAGTCACGTGCCATTGCCTTGTATCATTGGGAGGGGTCATTGATGTCAAGAAGTGACAAGTAATGTTCTGAATGCCGAAGAAAACAGAAGACGTGGGAGAGACGCCCACCGAGACAGACTTGCATCCACTGTACAACCCATTTAGTAAAGTTTTTATGTCTAATATATGTTACAATGTTGTGATTTTTGTACTTTGAAAATTTTTTGAAAAGAATGTCAAAACAAAAACATTTTCCCGACCTGACCCTCGGTTTCCTTGAACGCTACATATTTCGAGCGAACATGTTTCCACTTTGCATCCTGTGCAGCTTGAACTTTTTACAGGTGGTCTTACTTATTGACTTGGAAATAATGCTTCTCTCCCCTTTCCCAAATTGTTCACGGTGTCAATGGGCCTCTCACATCTGGAACGCCACCGAGTTCAGGCCTCCTCCCACCTGGGTAGTCTCAGGTAGTTTACATCTCAATGACCTCTTCTCTTTTTTTTTTCTTCACACTTTACATTAGAAGGAACATTAGATCACTGTTTTTGCTTCTGGTCCAGCTTGATAGGGGAGAAGGGGAGACTAACAATATGTGAATGCAAAGAGCAATAGGGATTTTGTAGGAAATTAACAGGATCCTTTTGATTTGAAAGTGAACAAAATATTAACAGCTGTCAAAACAGAACTTCTGTGCAGCGCTGAATGGAGGCCTTTCAAGCCGCTCATGCCGCTGAGGCCGTAATGGTTTCATGCTGTCGAAATGCTTCAAACAAGAATACTAGGACATTTCTATGTGAACCATGGGATGGAAACATCCATGATTACCCAGGTCAATTTTTTGGTGATGGCACTTGCTAAACAGAAATCTTTTTAAATGGGTTTCCTGTCTTTTACATTTTTTTATTATTATTATTATTATTATTATTATTATTATTATTATTATTTTTATTTTTTTTTGTGTTATTATTACTTTTTTATTACTTTTTATTATTGTATTATTATTATAATTATTATTATTATTTTTATTATTGTATTATTATTATAATTATTATTATTACTTTTATTACTTTTTATTATTGTATTATTATTATTATTATATTATTACTTTTTTATTACTTTTTTATTATTGTATTATTATTACAATAATTATTTAAAATTATTATTATTATTATTATTATTATTTTTAAATACAATTTTTATTATCATTATTCTTTGCTATTTTTATTATTGTTATTATTATTATTTTTTTTATTATTATTATTTTTTTTCAAAATTATACTATACACACCAAGCTGAGTTCATACTCATAAGTTAAAATACTGCTACTGAACCGACAGCACCTGCATAAGTAAACATCCACTATGGAAAACTGCATGTGCATGTATAAAGGCTTCCTACTTTTTAAAATTCTTTTTATTAATAATATTATTATTATTTAATTTTTTATATTATTATTATTATTATTTATTTATTTTGTATTAATTTATTATTATTACATTTTTTATTTTATTATTATTATTATTATTTAATACTATATATGCCAAGCTGCTAGACTGCACATTAATAATAATAAATTAGAATAATGCTAATGAACCGACGGCACCTGCATAAGTAAAAACCCATTGAAGAAAGCTCTGCATGTGCATGTATAAGGGCTTCCTACCTTTTTCAAATTGTTATTATTTTTTATTATTAGCAT
This sequence comes from Phyllomedusa bahiana, assembly GCA_025379985.1. Classification (NCBI taxonomy): domain Eukaryota; kingdom Metazoa; phylum Chordata; class Amphibia; order Anura; family Hylidae; genus Phyllomedusa; species Phyllomedusa bahiana. The sequence continues at coordinate 37,375 of JAODAL010002149.1, read as the reverse complement.
TTTTATGATTAATTTTTTTTGTATTGTATGATTATTGCTATTTAATTTATTATTATATCTATTACATATTTCATTATTTTTGATTATTTTTTATAATTTTTTGTATTATTATTATAAAAAATATTATTTGTATATTTTATTATTATTTATTATTACTATTATTATTTTATTTTTTCATCATTTTTCTAAATGACACTATACATAGGAGTTAATATTCATAAATTAGAAAAATGCGACTGAACTGACGGTGCCTGCATAAGTGAATATCCATTATGGAAAACTGTGCATGTGCATGTATAGGGGCTTCCTGCCTTTTTCAATTATTTTTATTAATAATATTATTATGATTTTTTTATTAATTTATTATTATTTATTTGTCATTTTATTCTTATTATTTTTGTAATATTATTTTGTATTTTTCTTATTCATATCATTTAATGCTATACACGCCAAGCTGCTAGACTGCGCATTAATAATAATAAATTAGAATAATGCTAATGAACCGACGGCACCTGCATAAGTAAAAACCCATTGAAGAAAGCTGTGCATGTATAAGGGCTTCCTACCTTTTCAAATAAGCATTATTTTTTATTATTAATATTATCATTATTTAATTTTTTATTATTTTATTACTATTGTTTAATTTTATTTTTTATTGTATTTTTTTACGCTATATAAGTAAAAACCCATAGCAGAAAGTTGTGCATGTGCATTTATAGGGGCTTCCTGCCTTTTCAAATTGTTATTATTATTATTATTATTATTATTATTATTATTATCATTATATGTGTTATCTTTTGTATTATCATTTAATTATTTCATTTTATTTTAAAAAATTTTCTTATGTTATCTTTTTTTTTTTTTATACTATACACAACAAGCTGCTAAACTGCAGATTAATAAAAATAAATTAGAATATTTCTAATGAAACAACGGCACTTGCATAAGTAAAAATCCATTATAGAAAACTGTGCATGTATAAGGATTTTTTCCAAAGGAGAACTACCGAAACCCATTGACTATATCTAATGTAGGGTGTTACTCTTGCTATCAGCCCCAAAGTGCTCTTAAAAGTTTCAGAACAATTGACAGAATTTAGTGAAATTTGATTTGGATGTCCTTTGTCTATGACAGAGGGGGTCAAACTCAATTCCATTGAGGGCCACATTAGTATTGTGGTTGTTCTTAAAGGGCCATTAGAGGGACTTGAACGGTGGCCAGTAGGGGGACCTAGTAGGGGTAGGACTATCACAGCTCAACCACCACTTGTAAGTTCCTGAACAGAACAGTGTGGAGATGCGTGTTGGAGCTCCAAGGCCAAGATGGTGCCAGCTCCCTGTGTTGGCACCAACACCTCTTCCAATTGCTGGCTATGTCCTGCTTTAGAACATTGTTTATCTCTTCCCGTGCTGTCTAGGCTCTCGCAGGTCACATAAAATGACTTGGCAGGGCCTTGAGTTTAACTCATGTGGTCTATGAGAGACATGAAAAAATTCTAGAAGGTGTTGGAAGTGTGAAGTAAAGGTCAGCTGTTCACCACCCTGGTCAGCAGATGTTGTGATGTTGTGTCCTACATCTATGTCTAATGTAGGGTGTTTTGCTCTACATACAGATGGCCAAGGCAATAAGATGATTGCCAACACCCTGACACTGAGCTGTAGCGCGGGGGTCAAGACCAAACATCGGTTTAACAAGACAGGTTCTATCAGAACACGCCTCAAAATTGTTGACCAAAGAAGATGATTGCTGCAGAGGTTACAGGGGTGGGGGTCAGTTTGTCAGTGCTCAGACCATACGCCGCACACTGCATCACATGTGTCTGCATGGCTGTCGTCCCGGAAGGAAGCCTCTTCTAAAGATGATGCACAAGAAAGCCTGCAAACAGTGTGCTGAAGACAAGCAGACGAAGCACGTGGATCACTGGAACCATGTCCTGTGACTGATGACACCAAGATGAACTTATTTGGTTTAGATGATGTCAAGTGTGTGTTGCAGCAACCAGGTGAGGAGGACAAAGACAAGTGTGTCTGCCTACAGTCAAGTATGGTTGAGGGAGTGTCACGGCTTGGGGCCGCATGAGTGCTTTCGGCTGTGGGAAGGTACAGTTCGTTGAGGGAACCATGAATACCAACCTGCACTGTGACATACTGAAGCAGAGCATGACCCCCTCCCTTCTGGGCCACAGGGCTGTATCCAACATGATAACGACCCCAAACACCTACAGGACCACCACTGCCTTGCTAAAGAGAATGAGGGTAAAGGTGCTGGACTAGCCAAGCATCTCCAGACCTAAACCCTATGGAGCATCTGCGGGGCCTCCTCAAACGGAAGGTGGAGGAGCACAAGGTCTCTAACATCCACCAGCTCTGTGATGTTGTCATGGAGGAGGGAAGAGGATTCCAGAAGCTACAACCTGTGAAGCTCTAGTGACCTCCATGCCCAGGAGAGCTAAGGCAGAGCTGGAAAATAATGGTGGCCACACAGAATACTGACACTGGGCACAATCTGTCCATTTTCACTTAGGGATGTAGTCACTTTTGTGGTCACTTAGGGGTTACATAGTACGGTTGAAAAAAGACATCTGTCCATCAAGTTCAACCAAAGGGTGGGGAAAATGCGGGTGAAGGGAGGGAGACAAGGATTTCAAGCCCAGCCTCCCCACTGGTTAATGCCCTGAAACCCACAAGGCTAGAACCAATCTGCTCCAGGGAAGACCCCATCTCTGACCCCAGAGCCGCCACCAGCCAGGATCCAGAATTTTACATGGCTACGTACGCATTAATGTTCTTTAGTTCCAGGTAGATATCTAAGCCTTTCTTGTACCCTCACCTGTTCCTGCTGTGACCAGCTCCTGAGGCGGCTATTCCAAATATTCACAGTTCTCACAATGAAGAACGCTTTTCTCCTCTGGAGATTGAATCCTTTTTTCTCCAACCGAAGGGAATGTCCCCTTGTCTTTTGAGGGGGCTTAGAAGGACTTTTATTTTGCGAGACAAGATGTACTTTCTAATGATGTCACTCATTGCCCCATAGAATATACTGGGAAACCGCAAAAAAAATTCTAAGTGGGTCAAAATCTGAAAAAAACGTACTTGTGCCATGTTTGCAAGGGTTTTTTTTTTTTTACGACGTTCACTCTCTGGTATAAATGAAGCGTTCTGTGAATTCTGCAGGTTGATCTGATTCCAGCAACACCAACTATGTAGGGTTTTCGTTTTATTTTAGTACCATTAATAAAAAAAAAAATCACCAAATTTTCTATACTTGAAATATGCGCCTCAGCGCCATTTTCTGTAACCAATAACTTTTTTGTAATTCCACTCCTAGACCTGAGTGATGAAGATTTTTTTTGCAGGCTAAAGTGCACTTTTTATTGCTACCATTTTGGGATAGATGTGACTTTTGTGATCACTTTTATTCCAATTTTTAGGGACCTGAAATGACCCAAAAAACAAAATTTTTTTCACTTCTATGGTGTTCAGCGTATTGGATAGATGAGGTTATATTTTAATAGAGTGGACTTTTTTGGATGCATCGATACCAAATATGTGTCACTTTTTTAATATATTTTGTTTTTTAATTTGTAAAATAGCAAAAGGGGGGGGGGTGGAGTTGAACTTTTAATTTTTGTAATTTATTTATTTATTTTTTTTTACTTTAACATTAAGTCCCCCTAAGGGCGCTTCTCCAATAGAGGGGCACAATGGTTTATGCAGCCTATTGCATTGTATAAACAATAGGGTGTACAAAGAGGACAGTTTTACTACTGGGGTAGGAAGTAGTAAAGTGAAAAACATGGCGGTGATAGAAGCCTTCACAAGGCTTCCAGCTGCCATGTTAACCAATCTGGGCACCACAATATCACCGCGGGGACCCTGATTGGAGTGAGGAATGGTGCACCGTTTCTCATTCATTAAGATGCCGCAGCCACAATTGCAGAAGACTGCGGCTTCTAATAGGTTAAACAGCACAGGATGGAGCCGGCCCCATCCAGTGCTGTGACCAGAGGGTGTTAGCTGCAATTAGCTACAAAGCCCCTTACTGGCACTGGGATGTAAATTTACGCCCAGTGTCGTTAAGGAGGTTGTCCACTTTGAGCAATCCCTACATGTTCGACAAGTTCCTTAATAATAAGAAAATATCAAAAATATCTTAAATCTAGGTGTTATGATTAGTGGATCAGCAAGTGGATAGAATGGCCCATGCTATGTCAGTCTTCTTCTGTGTGTGTTTGTTTGGAGTGGTTACATAGCACCTACTTATCAGCTGAACATGCTGCGCAGCCTTGGCTCATTGGGTGAACTGGCCAATTTCTAGTCTCTCTATAAAAGTTCCTTTTTTGGCAACATACAAGGTTGTTGATAGCAGAGTTCTCTCCTTCCATGTCTTTATCTGTCTTGTTCCAAATTTTCAGCATCTTTAATGTGTTTTGTCTAGTCCTGAAAGGTCAAAGTTCAAAAATAACGCATGTTCTGAGAAATGGTAGCTAGGAATCTGCTAGCATTCTGTTCTTTTGTCATTGGTGTATCAAGTTTTGTTCTTTTTGGTCCAATTCTGTATAGTTTTTTTTACCTAATTATTTAGCGGCCTTGGATTCCCTCTTATTGGATTCTTAAATTTAAAGGTGCTATGATTAGTGGATCAGCAAGTGGACATAATTTCCTGTGCTATGTCAGTCTTCTTCTGTGTGTGTTTGTTTGAATTGGTCCACAGCAACTTCTCAGGTCCATTGCTTATTAGCTGAACATGCTGCGCAGCCTTGGCTCATTGAGTGAACTGGCCAATTGCTAGTCTCGCTATAAAAGTTTCTGGTTTGGCAATATACAAGGTTTTGGATATCAGAATTCTCTCCTTCCATAACTTTATCTGTCTTGTTCCAATTTTTCAGCATCTTTAATGTGTCTTGTCAAAAACTGATAGGTCAAGAGCAAGTATATTGCATGTCCTGAGAAATGGTGGCTAGGAACCTGCAAGTATTCTGTTCTAGTATCTTTGGTGTAGCTAGCTTTTTTCTGTTCGGTCTAATTCTAATAATTGTAACTATCAATCTGTTTGTTTTTTTTTTACCCAATTATTTAGCGACCTTGGATTCCCTTTTATTACTGTTTCTGCTTAAAGGGAACCTATTACATTGAACAGGTTATCTCATCTGCGGGCTCCATGTTATAGCAGTTATGGAACTGAGCAGATTGATGTATAGCTTTGTTTGTATAGTTTATTCTGGGTTAAGGAGTCCATTGCTTCCTTTCTTCTCTTTTCTCTCGATTTTTCTTTCCTTCTCCTTCTTCTCCTTTGTTTTTACTTTTCTCCTCTTTTTTTATTATCTTTTGTCTACTTTACAGTTTATGTCCCTTATTATGCAAAGGTTCACCTCATTAGCAGGTCTTCTATTTCCGGCTCATATATCACCGCTCTCAGGGCCATCTTTTCAATTGGGCACACTAGGCAGTTGCCCGGAGGCCCCACGAGCAAAGGGGCCCTTAGGTGCTGAACGTATGTCCTGGAAATTAAGGACATATCCCCTAAAACCTTGAGTCTTATTATTTAACTTTTTGTGTGTTCTTAGGACGTGCAAACGGTTAAAAACCACGGTGGAGCAGGGAACCATAGGGTCCCTGCCCTTTCAATTAGTCATGTAGGCTGCAGGCTGGTGGAGCAGGGAACCATATTCTCCCTGCCTGTGAATTAGTCTTGTAGGCTGCAGGCTGGTGGAGCAGGGAACCATATTCTCCCTGGCTGTGAATTAGTCTTGTAGGCTGCAGGCTGGTGGAGCAGGGAACCATCTGCTCCCTGACTGTCAATTAGTCTTGTAGGCTGCAGGCTGGTGGAGCAGGAAACCATCAGCTCCCTGCCTGTCAATTAGTCTTGTAGGCTGCAGGCTGCCTACAAGATGTCAGCACGGTGCCCCAACATAGGCTGTATGATGATATTGGGATGCTTGGGGGTTGTAGAGACATGGCCTCATGGGGAGGTCACATTTGGACATTGCTAGAAGCATCGCTTGGTGTGATGTTATGAATTTGGGAAGGAACCACTGCATGGCTATGCCCGGAGCCCATTATGTGGTTAAGGCGGCCCTGGCTGCTCTAAACCCTTTAAGTACCAGGAAAAGGCCTAAATGAACAGCCAAATTTTTCATTTTTTGCCTCCCTGCGTTTCAACGTCATAACTTTTTTATTTTTTTAAGTGACGCAGATGAATAAGGTCTTGTTTTATTGCGAGAGGAGTAGTACTTTTTGGGGACGTAGCTTGAGTTTAAAATAAATTAATGCGAATTTTTATTTTTTTTTTAATTGTTTTTCTCCCTTGGCTTCTTTGATAATTTTTTTACACCATTCACATTTCACACTTAATATCCTGTTAGAATAATTTTATAGGTTACTTTGGTCGTTCAGATTCCTAATTGCCATGACCAGTGGTGTCAGTCCAACACTTGTGTATTGTAGATCATCTGGGCCATCACGAGCTTAGATGGTGTAGCAGACCACGCCAGGAGGTAGAGTCTAAGGGGCCTCCGGTCTTCACCGGAGCCCGCCGCAAGGCCGGGCAGACTTCACTGCAGGGAACCCCCCAGGACTCTACCCCTGCTGTGGCTACTGCTGAAGCGCCGGACATAGGACAACGGACAGAGATGGTGGGTCACAGCAGGTGATTGGCATCTATTCCAAATGTCAGCGGCACACTATCAACTAAGAAAACATCAAAGGCAGATAGGAATTTTTGAAAAAATGCATTACTGCTAAGGATATAGGAAAATTTGGGGTTCTTAGTTCACAATTTTGATCAAAAGTGTTTAAGCTCACCTCCCAAATGCGTCAAGGGGACCCCAGCACAGGTGAGTCCTAACACTAAAACATTACCTCTCTTGGAGCCTGTTCAGACTCCAACACCTTAGGCAGTGAAAAGGACTAGCTACTGAATATCCTGCACTGATTTAAAACCTATGGAGATGGGCGGAGTGCAGAAAGCCAATGAGGCAGCCACTCCTCATCCAGACTAAAAAAAAAACCTTGTTTGGCTATGCACATCCAAAAACATTTTTTTGAAAAAAATTCCTATATGCCTTTGATGTTTCCCTAGTTGATAGTGTGCGGCTGACATTTGGAATAGATGTATGTTATTGCCTCGCCAGTGTGCACCTATGCTTATTTTTTCCAAAAAATGTTTTTGGATGTGCATAGCCAAACAAGGTTTTTTTTAGCAGGTGATTGGCAGGGACAACGGCAGGATAACAGCAGTAGGACAGCAGATAGCAGACTGGAGTAAACAGCAATGAGTAACACACTGGAACACCAGGGTTAACTCAGGAACACGGGATAACAGCAACACGCATGGAAAGCATGAATTGCTGTGGAATAGTCGCTTGGAGAAAAAAGGCCACACAGGTCCTGGGCTTCCAACCACCGTGATATCTTCTACCAGAGGCGTAGCTTGAAGGTTCTGGGCCCTAGTGCAAAAAGTGAAATGGGCCTCCCAGCTACCATGTGCCACTTACAACACTGGTCTCTCCCTAGGTGGCAGGAGGGCTTTTGGGCCCCCTCAAGCTGTAGGGCCCGGTAGCGACTGCTACCTCTGCACCACCTATAGATACGCCACTGTCTTCTGCCTCCTCATCCTCTGACACTTCCAAACCCAAGCAGTCCTCTGCTGCCGATGTGTCGGAGCAGCATGAGCAAGCACCATCCTCAGTCCCAGATACTGTTGGCCGATTCCCACCACCAGCAACACAGCCTACACCTTCCCCTTCCACCAGTGTGACCTGCATGCCGTACAGCGGCCAGTCCGGCAGCCAGCCTTCTGTGTACCAGCTGTGGGAGCATAAGAAGCGCCTTCACCCCAACCGTCCCAAAGCCAAAAGCCTGAATGTCGGCATTGCCGGGCTGTTGGCTTTGGAAATGTTGTCTTTCCGCCTGGTGGACACAGATAGGTTCCGACACGTCATGGCCCTGGCATGTCCCCAATATCAGATGCCAAGCAGGCATTTCTTCACCAGAAAAGCTGTCCCTGCCCTGGCCCACCATGTTGCAGAACAGATCTCCAGCACGTTGGCTGCATCTGTGTCCATAAAAGTCCATCTCACTACAGACACATGGACTAGTAAGCACGGTCAAGGGCGTTACATCTCACTGACTGCTCACTGGGTGACTTGGGTGGATGACAGTGCAAGGATGACAAGACTTTCAGGGGTCTGTTCAAGAGATAGGTGCATCCTATTAATGTGCGATCAAAGTCCATGGTGGGAGCACCCCTTTAACTGCACTTGGCTGTAATTTGGGTCACAGCTACTTTTCATGAATTTTTATAACAAACTTGAACATGGGTTGAAGGTTCTTTTCTTTTTAACTCCTATTTCTTTTGTGAACAGTATGTTCGTCTACACTGGGAACTCTTATAGGACGGAATGAAGAGTTGTGCGCATGCGCAACCTGAAATCCATTCTGTACTAAGAATTTCAGGGGCCCGTTTCTGAGATAGATGCCTGTCCCAGAGGTAAGACCTGCACCTATCAGACTTTGATGATATATCCTATTGATATACTACCACAGTCCATGGTGGGAGCACCCCTTTAATTGCACTTGACTGTAATTTGGGTCACAGCTACTTTTCATGAATTTTTTAACAAACTTCAACATGGGATGAAGGTACTTTTCTTTTTAACTCGTATTTCTTCTGTGAACAGTGTGTTCGTCTATACTTGGAAATCCTATTGGATGGAATGAAGAGTTGTGCGCATGCGCAACCAGCAATTGATTCTGTGCTAAGACTTTAAAGGGCTCGTACCTGAGATATAAGCATGCCCCAGAGGTACGAGCCGCCATACCTATCAGACTTTGATGACATATTCTATCAATATGCCATCAAAGTCCATGGTGGGAGCACCCCTTTAATTGCACTTGGCTGTAATTTGGGTCACGGCTACTTTTCATGAATTTTTATAACAAACTTGAACATGGGTTGAAGGTACTTTTCTTTTTAATTCGTATTTCTTCTGTGAACAGTGTGTTCGTCTATACTTGGAAATCCTATGGGATGGAATGAAGAGTTGTGCACAGACACAACTGGCAATCCATTCTGTACCAAGACATAAAGGGTCCTGTTCTCGATGTAGGTGCATGTCCCAGAAGTAAGACTCTCATCTATCAGACTTTGAAGTGATTCTAGACGCCATCTTGTATACCCTGAAATCTATTGGTATTGGTATGTAAATTGGATAGACATATCTAAGATGGCCCCTTGTATCAAGTACCATTAGGGTTCTGTCCGATGGGGGTGCTGCCCCAAAAGTAAGACTTCTCATCAGACTTTGAAGTTTTAAACCGCCCCCTTGTATACCCTATTCTATTGTATGTACAATGCGATAGACTATACTAAGAATTGGGCCCCCTAGTAGTCAAGTACCCTAGGGTTCTCAAAGTACAAGGTGAATGTCCCAAAGGTAAGACCCATACCTTTCAGTCAAGTACCCTAGGGGGACTCAATGTACAAGAACAGAATCAAGAGTTGTGCACAGGCACAACTGGCAATCCATTCTATATCAAGACTTTCAGGGGCCCGTTCCTCAGATAGGTGCATGACCCAGAGGTAAGACCCGCACCTATCAGACTTTGAAGTGGTAAAACCGCCATCTTTGTACACCCTATTGCATTGTTTGTACAATGCAATAGACTATACTAATGATTGCACCCCCTAGTAGTCAAGTATCCTAGGGGGTCGCAAAGTACAAGGTGAATGTCCCAGAGGTAAGACCCATACTTATCAGTCAAGTACCCTAGGGGGACTCAAAGTACAAGAACAGAATCAAAATTTGTGCACAGACGCAACTGGCAATCCATTCTATATCAAGACTTTCAGGGGCCGTTCCTCAGATAGGTGCATGACCCAGAGGTAAGACCCGCACCTATCAGACTTTGAAGTGGTAAAACCGCCATCATTGTTTGTACAATGCAATAGAATATACTAATGATTGCACCCCTAATCAAGTACCCTAGGGGGTCTCAAAGTACAAGGTGAATGTCCAAGAGGTAAGACCCGTACCTATCAGACTTTGAAGTGGTAAAACCGCCATCTTTGTACACCCTATTGCATGACATAACCTATCAATATACCTTCACAGTCCACGATGAGAACACCCCATGTTATTTTGGCCATGGCTACTTTTCATGAATTTTTTCGAGCAAAACCTGAACAAGGTACTTTTCCTTTCGACTCCGATTTCTTCTTTGAGTGACACGCTCAACAACCTCCCATTCATCGGGTATATACAGACACGAATCACATGAAAGGAAATAGGAAAACTATTAAAATGTTTTATTTAGATGATCTTTAAGTTGAGTCCTGTGGAAAATCTTGCAAGGTTGCACGGAGAGCTGTGAAGCCTGTCTAGATAGATATCTAGGAATCTGTTTCAAGTCTTTGCTCCTTACATCTCGAGCCGGAGCAAACGGACAAGTAGACGCATTGATCAGTCCCACCAAAAGGTTCCCGACGCTATTTGTTCAGCACACACCGCTATAGGTTCTGTATATTTATCCTCGTCACAGAAGGGCTGGGATCACCGGTTTTGAGTTTGACACAAAAGACCTGAGCTTGTTATGGTTGGTTGGCAATAAGGTTTCTCGGGTACGTAGACGACAGCTGTTTTGAGTTAGTTGAAAAAGGAAACCTCCGAAGCATATGGCTTCAACTTTACCAAACTATCACTTTCTTTTTTTTTTCTTTTTGTCAAGAAAATGTCTTAGACAGCTGTATCACACAGGTGGTACACCAGGCAGTAAATTATAAGGGGGTTTATAGAGGGCTGGAGACGTACGGTCTCTGAACAATTAATTTTACTAGAACAGTTTTGACCCGGGCTCACTTCTGTTTTAATCACTGGTAGAAAGTCTTATCAATTTCAGATGTGCAGGTGCAAGGATGGAGGTTTCAATGCATGGGACGCCGTGGATGTGGACAGATAGCGGTAGATAAGCAGAGGTAATGGCGGCGCAAGGTGAAAGCCTTCGCAACATTTAATCAATCAACGTGATCCCATTGAGCAATTCCACATCCCGTCCTACATTTTTTCCTCAAGAGAGAGAGCAAGAAGGGTCTCTTGTATAAGCCACAAGCGCTAAATGAAAAATTATAGTCCAGAGCATTGGTGCAACATTTGTTTCCTATTCAGGAATAGAACTTTGGATATTCGGAATTTTGGAATGTCGAAGATTCCGGGTTCCACAGAGCGGCGACCATGTTTATTACATTACAATGAATGGTGACCCGTTAGCACCATTATAGCCATGCGGCTAAGGGCGTAACTAGAATACATGGGGCCCCTTAGTACAATGAGATGGGGCCCCACCACCTAATGACAGGAAACTGAAGCAGCTATAAAAGTAGTAATTATATGGGGCTATTATTTTTGCCATTATTGCTAGTAGCGCTAGCAGCCACCAAACAGCCACCAATTGGGAGGAGGGGGGGGGGGGGGGTTCTTTGTTTCTATGTCTTGGATCTCTTTAGTATGTGTCACAATGGAATTATTTAATCATATTTCCATATATTTTATAGCTTGAACATTGTATTTTTATTGCTGAGTTTCTACTATTAAGAATTTTGTCATTTTTTACATATTGTATTGTTTACAACTTTATTGTATTAAAAATGAAAAAGTCAATAAAAAAGATCTGAGTGTATTGTTTAACAACTTTATTGTATTAAAAATGAAAAAGTCAATAAAAAAGATCTGAGTTAAAAAAAAAGAGCCACCAATTTGTAATTCCTTCACCGTACCAGAGACTATACAGGCAGTCCCCGGGTTACCAACAGGATAGGGACTGTAGGTTTGTTCTTAAGTTGAATTTGTATGTAAGTCAGAACAGGTATACAGGCAGTCCTTGAATTACACCATTCCAATTTATAGCTGTTCCATTAGTTACAAATGGAGACTTATGGAGCATGCTGACACTTGTAGTTCCATAGTAGCTGTGGAACGACAAGTTCCATCAGGCCACAGCAGCACATGAGGTGAAAATGATGTGAAATTTTCTTAACAGGGGCACAGACAGCAAAACACATGTAAAAACCCTTCCCTGCACTATCCAGAACTAAAAGAAAAAAAACGTTTGTGCTGGAGTTAAATTTAATAAATATGCCTGTTCCGACTCACATACAAATTCAATTTAAGAACAAACTTACAGTCCCCATCCCATTTGTAACCCGGAGACTGCCTGTATTTATTAAATTTAACAAAATGTTATACAAAATGTTGTTGTTTTTTTTAGTATTGGATAGTGCAGGGAAGGGTTTTTACATTTGTTTTGCTGTCTGTGCCCCTGTTAAGAAGATTTCACCTCATTTTCACCTCATGTGCTGCTGTGGCATGCTGGAAATTGTCGTTCCACAGCTACTATCTGCTGTGGAACATGGAACTACAAGTGCCAGCACGCCCCATAAGCCTCCATTTGTAACTAGGGGACAGATGTAAGGTGGAACGGTGTAAGTCAAGGACTGCCTGTGGCATGCTGGCGCTTGTCGTTCCACAGCTACTATGGAACGGCAAGTGTCAGCATGCCCCGTAGGTCTCCGTTTGTAACTAGGGGATGGATGTAGGTCGGAACGGTGTAAGCTGAGGACTGCCTGTACTGGGAAACCACCCAAAAATTCTAAATAGGGCAAAATGTGAAAAAACGCACTCACGCCATGTTTGCAGGGGTTTTCTTTTTAAGGCGTTCAATCTTTGGTATAAATGATGTGTTATCTATATAATAACTTTTTTGTACTTCCCCTAATGGACTTGTGGAGCGAGGGGCTTTTTTGAGGGTTGAAGTGCACTTTTTATTGGTATTAGTTTGGAATACATGCAACTTTTTTATCACTTTTATTCCAATTGACCCAAAAATGACCCAAAAAAACGTAATTTTGGCTTTTGGAATTTTTTTCATCTACAGTGTTCAGCGTACGGGATAAAGGATGTTATATTTTAATAGGTTGGACTTATTCGGACCCGGAGTTACTTATTTTATTTGTAAAATGGAAAAAGTTTTTTTTTCTTTTTTAATACTTTTTTCTTTAACTTTGAGACCCCTTATAGTGCATCACCATTATGGTGTAACACAATGCAATCGGGTGTCCAAATATGGCGGTTTTACTACTTCCGGTCTGGGGCAGGCAGTATTAACACAGAAAACTGGGGGCAGCGAGCCTTTACCGGGGTTCCAATGCCAATAACCAATTAGGCCCGCAATTTTCACCGGGGGAGACCCCCAATGGATGAGGGGAAAGGGTTTGCACCATTTCTTATTCATTTAAACGGCGCAGCCATGTTTGTCGAGGCATCTAAAGGGTTAAAAAGCCCGGGATGGAGTCTGCTTAGTTGAACAGATGGATGTTGGATTAGGGGGAAAAATCAAGAACAAACACCTGCAAACTTTGCGGGAAAAAACAAGCTGGGGGTGACAGTGTTATGTTTGGGGGAAATTCAGGGCATTCCGGGCCACCATCCATGGGGAAGGGTATTCCACCTGGTTTGGGGATGAATCCCTCCTTGCGATCACAAACTCATACTGCTGATTGTCTCCCCTGGGGGAGAGGGGTCTTCCCGTAAGACAATGTACATTCACACGTCTAGAAAATCCAACATTGGTTGGAAAAGCAAACCAAAACTTTTAACACTATCCTGGCCCCCAATACCCAACTGACGGTGTGACCCCTGGATGGTGGTGTTGGCTCTTAGGCCCCTCCAGCAGCTGTGGGGGCCCTGGATGTGGGTTGGCTCTATGGAACCCCCCAGCACTGTGGGCCCCTGGATGGTGGGTTGGCCTATGGACCCTCCCAGGCGTGGGGGGCCCTGGGTGGTGGGGAGGCTTTTTTGGACCCTCCCGCAGCGTGGGCCCCTGGGTGGGTTGGTGTTGGGTCATGGCCCTCCAGCAGCTGTGGGGTCCTGGAGGTGGGTTGGCCTATGGACCCCGCAGCTGTGGGGCCCGGGTGGTGGGTTTTTGGGTCTAGGGGCCTCCCGCGCTGTGGGGGGCCCCTGGATGGGGTTTGGCTCTAGGGGCCCCCAGCAGGTGGGGCCCCTGGATGGGTGTTGGTCTATAAACCTCCGCACTGTGGGGGCCCCCCGGTGGGGTGTTGGCTCTATGGCCCTCCAGCAGCGTGGGGGCCCTTGATGGGGGTTGGCTCTTGGACCCTCCAGCAAAAAGGGGGCCCTGGATGGTGGTGTTGGCTTATGGACCCTCCACAGCTGTGGGGCCCCTGGATGGTGGTGTTGGCTCTATGGTCCCTCCAGCAGCTGTGGGGCCCCTGGATGGTGCTGTTGGCTCTATGGACCCTCCAGCAGCTCTGGGGCCCAGGATGGTAGTGTTGGCTCTAATGGACCCTCCAGCAGCTGTGGGCCCCTGGATGGTGGTGATGGCTTTATGGACCCTCCAGCAGCTGTGAGACCCCTGGATGGTGGTGTTGGCTCTATGGACCCTCCATCAGCTGTGAGACCCCTGGATGGTGGTGTTGGCTCTATGGACCCTCCAGCAGCTGTGGGTCCCTGGATGGTGGTGTTGGCTCAATGGACCCTCCAGCAGCTGTGGGGCCTCTGGATGGTGGTGTTGGCTCTATGGCCCCTCCAGCAGCTGTGGAGGCCCTGGATGATGGTTGTTGGCTGTATGGACCCTCCAGCAGCGGGGCCGCCCCTGGAGGGTGGTGTTGGCTCTATGGACCCTCCAGCAGCTGTGAGGCCCCTGGATGGTGGTGTTGGCTCTATGGACCCTCCAGCAGCTGTGGAGCCCCTGGATAGTGCTGTTGGCTCTATGGACCTTCCTGCCTTCCTAGCTGCTGTTCAGGCTGCACATAGTGCTCACTCTAGATAATAATGAGACTCCATTGTGTAGTCAATTGCATTGGATCATCTTTCCTCCCAAAATAAGGCTCCTACCAGTGACTGTTCTAGTTTTAACTATTTTGTGAGCCAATTGGACAAAGAAAAGTGAAAAAAAACTAATAATAGGGTAATAGTATAGGGTGCCCATAATCGTTGGCGAATTAATCCTTGGAATTTTTAGGACGATCCAATGTATCAAAAGCAATTTCATTGACTTTCTTCAAATCAGTCGTTGATGCCCAGACATACGTTTCATTTACGGCTACTGGATATGACAGTATATTTCGTGCACAAGTAAATAGAATATAAGGACGCAGGAAGGGTCCAATGACAAAGTGGCCGGTGCACCCTCCCCCCGTTCACATATTTGTACCGCTGGTGTATAAATCACGGCTATTTTTGGACACCTTATGACCGTTCTATGTAATAAAATAAAGAAAGAGCGGTGACAGATTGCCCCATAAACGTATACACTTCGAGCAGCCACCTCCCGGGAGCGAAAAACTCATAAACATGATAAAGTGACTGCTTGTTAAGTGGAGCAGAGAGGATACAACCGCGCTGGAAAAAGACATTCAAGGCCTATTATGTCAGCCGGGCCCTTGGAGCAACCGCGTCTTAAAAAGGGTACGGGGAATAGGGAATTGTCAGGATGTAGTCCTGCGACTTATGAGTCTGATTAGACAGAATATGGATGTAGCTCTATTGTACGGGACGCTGGTTTAACAGCAAATGATTAATTTTTCCGTCACTTAATCAATGCCAAATGCTGCGCGCTCTGCAGCTGCGGAACACGAGCTCCGAGGTGCCGTGTGCTGCACAGACCAAGTCCAAGAGCCGGACCACACGTGCTGGGAAAGGTTCTGGAGGGCGCTGACCCTGTGCCCCGCATAGGACATGCAAAAGATGGGCTCTTCAGGAGGCAGAGGTTAGGTAACCCTACTCAGGGCCGCCAACAGAAATTTGGGGCCCCATACAGCTGAAGCTTCTGGGCCCCCCCTGCTCCCCTCAAACTCCGCCCCCAGCAACCCGACCTCCCCGCCCAAGCATGCCCACTGCCCTGCCCCCAACAATCACATCGCCCTGCCCCGGTAGCTAGGTAGGTAGCCGGGTGGGTAGCTAGGTAGGTAGCCGGGCGGGCAGGCAGCTAGGTAGGTAGCCGGATGGGCAGCTAGGTAGGTAGCCAGTCGAGCGGGCAGCTAGGTAGGTAGCCGGGCGGGCGGGCAGCTAGGTATGCAGCCGGTCGGGCGGGCAGCTAGGTATGCAGCCGGGTTGGCGGGCAGCTAGATAGGTAGCCGGGTGGGCAGCTAGGTAGGTAGCCAGTGGGCGGGCAGCTAGGTAGGTAGCCAGGTGGGCGGGCAGCTAGCTAGGTAGCCAGTCGGGCGGGCAGCTAGGTAGGTAGCCGGGCTGGCGGGCAGCTAGGTAGGTAGCCAGTCGAGCGGGCAGCTAGGTAGGTAGCCAGTCGAGCGGGCAGCTAGGTAGGTAGCCAGTCGAGTGGGCAGCTAGGTATGCAGCCGGGCTGGCGGGCAGCTAGGTAGGTAGGCCCTATACAGCGGCCCTGACCCTACTCCTGATGATTGCATGGTCGTTTTAGCACATTGGTGGCTCCATTGGAAAGATTTCTCCTCGAGGAGAGCACCATAGAATTGTAGAAAGAGATAAAGACCCTGGGAAATAGGTTCTGGAGATGAGAGCTATGTCTCTGGTGTCACCTATTGGAAGTAGAGTCCTTCACAGACACATCTGCCTTGGAGCTGGGTATACGTGCTGGGAAAGGTGCTGGAGGGCGCTGACCCTGTGCCCAGCATAGGACACACTTATTAACCAAAGATGGGCTCTTTAGGGAGCAGAGGTTATAGCTAAGCTGCAGCAAATCATACTAATTAACCCTACACCTCATGATTACATGGTCATTCTAGTTCATTGGTGGCTCCATTGGAGAACACCATAAAATTGTAGGAAGAGATTTAGACCGTGCGAAATGTGCAAATAGGTTCTAGAGGAGAGAACTAGGTCTCTTGTGTCTCCTGTTGGAGGTAGCGTCCCTCACAGACACATCTGCTTGTGAACTGGGCTACGCATGCTGTAGGGCGCTGACCCTGTGCCGGCATAGGACACACTTATTAACAAGAGATGGGCTCTTCAGGGGGCAGAGGTTACAGCTAAGGTGCAGCAAATCATAATAGTAACCCTACTCCTGATGAGTGCATGGTCGTTCTAGCACATAGGTGGGTCCATTGGAAGGGTTTCTCCTCAAGTAGAGCACCATTGAATTGTATATGCAGGGAAAAGAAAAAAAGAGAGGGGGCGCACAATAGTGTTATACTGTAACAATGGGGGTAATAGGTGGAAAGTGATGATATATTCTCACCTTTGGGTGTTGCGCTACTAATATAGAGGCACAACACTCATAAGCGCTTGCAGGGCTAATTGTACCCCGTAGCTCTTACTACGGCAGCCGCTGGGCTCTGGAGCTCCGTTCGGTGAACCGGTAGGAGAAGATCGCCAAGAGGAAAAAAGGAAAAACGGACCCGGCGCATTGGTTCCAGCATTGGGAAAGGTGCTGGAGGGCGCTGACCCTGTCCCCAGCATAGGACACACTTATTAACAAAAGATGGGCTCTTCAGGGAGCAGAGGTTACAACTAAAGTGCAGCAAAACATACTAAGTAACCCTACTCCTGATGTGCGCATGGTCGTTCTAGCACATTGGTGGGTCCATTGGTAAGGTTTCTCCTCAAGGGGAGCACCATAAAAATATAGACCCTGGGAAATAGGTTCTAGAGACAAGAGCTACGTCTCTGGTGCCTCCTATTGGAAGTAGCGTCCCTCACAGACACATCTGCCTTGGAGCTAGGCCACATGTGCTTGGAAAAGTGCTGGAGGGCGCTGAGCCTGTGCCAAGCATCGGACGCACTTATTAACAAAAGATGGGCTCCTCGGGGGCAAAGGTTACAGCTAAGGTGCATCAAAACATACTAAGTAACCCTACTCCTGGTGTGCGCATGGTCGTTCTAGCCCATTGCTGGCTCCATTGGAAAGGTTTCTCCTCGAGGAGTACACCATAAAATTGTAGAAAGAGATATAGACCTTGGGAAATGTGCAATTAGGTTGTAGAGAAGAGAGCTAGGTCTCTGGTGCCTCATAATGAAAGTAGCGTCCTTCACAGACACATCTGCCTTACAGCTGGGCCACATGTGCTGGGAAAGTTGCTGGAAGGCGCTGATCTTGTGCCCGGCGTAGGACTCACTTATTAACAAAAGATGGACTCTTCAGGGGGCAGAGGTTACAGCTAAAGTGCAGCAAATCATAATAGTAACCCTACTCTCGATGAGTGCATGGTGGTTCTAGCACATTGGTAGGTCCATTGGTAAGTTTTTATAAGTTGGCCTTAGAGAGTTAAGGTTGCTCCTTGAGGAGAGCACCATAAAATTGTAGGAAGTGTTACAGGCCATGAAAAATATGCAAATAGATTTTAGAGACAAGAGCTACGTCTCCGGTGCCACCTATAGGAAGTAGCATCCCTTACAGATTCATCTGCCTTGAAGCTGGGCCACACATACTGTGAAAGGACTGGAGGGCATTGACCTTGTACTCAGTATAGGACACACTTATTAACAAAAGAAGGACTCTTCAATGTGCAAAGGTTACTGATACACTGCAGCAAATCATACTAAGTAACCCTACTCCTGATGAGTGCAGGGTGGTTCTAGCAGGTTGGTGGGTCCATTGGAAAGCTTCTCCTTGAGAAGAGCACCATAAAATTGGAGGAAGAGTTGTAAGCCATAGGAAATATGCAAATAGATTTTAGAAAAGATTTTAGAAAAGAGCTAAGTCTCTGGTGCCACCTATTGGAACTAGCAACCCTAACAGAAACATCTACCTTGGAGCCAGCCACACATGCTATGAAAGGGCTGGAGGCATTGACCCTATGGCCAGCAAAGGACTCACCTCTTAACATAAGATGGATTCTTCAGGGCACAAAGGTTACAGCTAAAGTGCAGCAAAACCTACTAAGTGACGTTAAAGTTTATCTTGATGAGAGCAGGGTCATTCTAGCACAATGGTGGGTCTATTGCGATGGTTTCTTGAGCGGCCATTAAAGGTTTAAGCTTTCTGCTTGAGGAGAGCACCATAAAACTGAATTGTAAGAAGAGTTATTGGCCATTGGAAACATAAAAATAGATTGTGATAAAAAGAGCTAGGTCTCTGGTGCCACCAATTGGAAGCGGCATACCTCACAGACACCTCCGATCAACACCTGGGCCATACATACTGTGAAGGATGCTGGAGGTTACTGACCCTGTGCTCAGCAAAGGACACACTTATTAACAAAGGAGGAAATCTTCAGGAGGCAAAGGGTTCTGCTAAAGTGCAGCAAATCATACTAAGTAACATTACTCCAACACCTGTAACATGATAAATTTAGCACATTGGTGAGTTCATTGGAAAGGTTTCTAGATCAGGTCATACAGGTGTAAGGATTATCCTTGAGACGAGCACCATAAAATTGTAGGAAGAGTTATAGACCCTTGAAAATGTGCAAATAGGTTCCAGAGAAGAGAGCTAGGTCTCTGGTGTCACCTTTTGGACATAGCATCCCTTACAGACACATCTGCCTTGAAATGGGGCCACATGTGCTGGCAAAGGTGCTGGAGGGCATTGACTCTGTGTCTGGCATTATTAACAAAAGATGGACTCTTCAGGGTGAGTTAGAGGCCATGCTATGCTTCCTGGAAATGGAAATAGGTTCTAGAGAAGAGATCTAGGTCTGCAATGCCACCTATTAGAAGCAGGGGTGTAGCTATAAGGGGTGCAGAGGTAGCAGTCGCTACCGGGCCCTGCAGCTTGAGGGGGCCCAAAAGCCCTTCTACCACATAAGGAGATACCAGCATTGTAAGTAGCACATTGTAAATGGGAGGCCCATTTCAAATTTTGCACTCGGGCCCCGGAGCTTCAAGTTACGCCTCTGATTAGAAGTAGCGCTTCTCATAGACACATCTGACCAAGAGTTGGGCCACACATGGTGCTGGAGGGCACTGACCCTGTCCTCAGCATAGGTCACATTTATTAACAAAAATTGGACTCTTCAGGTTGCAGAGGTCACTGCTAACGTGTGGCAAATCACACTAGGTAGCTTAACTCCTTATGAGTGCAAGGTCATTGAAGCACATTGGTGGGTCCATTGGAAAGGTTCCTAGATCAGGTCTTAGACGTGTTGGGAATGTTCTTGAGGAGAGCACTATACAATTGTTGGAAGAGTTATAGGCCCTGGAAAATGTGTAAATAGGATCCAGAGAAGAGAGCAAGGTCTCTGGTGCCACCTATTGGAAATAGCATCCTTTACAGACACATCTGCCTTGGAATGGGGCCAAACGTGCTGGGAAAGGTGCTGGAGGGCATTGACTCTATACCCAGTATAGGACACTTATTAACAAAAGATGGACTCCTCAGGGTGCTGAGGTAACAGCTAAGGTGCAGCAAATCATACTAAGCAACCGTACTCCTGATGACTGCAGGGTCGTTGTAGCATATTGGTGGCTCCATTGGAAAAGTTTCTTCTTTAGGAAAGCACCATAAAATTCTAGCAAGAGTTTCTTGCCATGGGAAATACATATTAGAAAAGAGAGCTAGGATTCTGGTAGCATCTACTAGAAGTAGCATCTCTAACAGACACATCTGCCAAGGGGCTGGGCCACATGTGCCATAGAAGATGCTGGAGGGCGCTGACCCTGTGCTCAGCATAGGACACATTTATTAACAAAAGATGGCTCTTCAGGTTGCAGAGGTCACTGCTAAAGTGTAGTAAGTCATACTACGTAACCCTACTCCTTAAGAGTACAAGGTCATTTAAGTACATTGGTGGATACATCGGAAAGGTTTCTTGAGCAGGCCTTAGAGGGGTAAAGTTTCAAGAGCTGGGCCATACATGCTGTGAAAAGTGCTGGAGGGCTTAACTCATGTGCTCAGCATAGGACACACTAATTAACCCAACATGGGCTCTTCAGGGGTCAGAGGTTACAGTAAAAGTGCAGCAAATCATACTAAGTAACCCTACTCCTGATGAGTGCAGGGTCGTTCTAGCACATTGGTGGGTCTATAGGAATGGTTATTTGATTTTACTTTAGAGAGTTATGGTTCCTCCTTCAGAAGAGCACTATAAACTTGTAGGAAGAGTCACAGGCCATGGAAAATATGCAGAAATTTTAGTAAAGAGAGCTCGGTTTTTGGTGCCACCTATTGGAAGTAGCATCCCTTACAGACACATCTGCCTTGGAGCAGGGTCACACATGCTGTAAAAGGTGCTGAAGGACGCTGACCCTGTGCCCAGGACACACGAATTAACAAAAGATGGACTCTTCAGGGGTCAGAGGTTACAGGTAAGGTGCAGCAAATCATACTAAGTAACCCTACTCCTGATGAGTACAGGCTCATTCTAGAAGATTGGTGGGTCCATTGGAAAGGTTTCTCCTTGAGGAGAGCACGATAAAATTGTAGGAAGAGTTACAGGCCATGAGAAATAAAGTAATAGATTGTAGAGAAGAGAACTAGGTCTCTGGTGCCACCAATCAAAGCAGCATACCTCACAGACATAGCCAATCAAGAGTAGGGCCACATATGCTGTGAAAGATACTGGAGGGCACTGACCTTGTGCTCAGCATAGGTCACACAAATTAACAAAAAATGGACTCTTCAGGGGTCAGAGGTTACGGTTAAACTGCAGCAAATCATGCTAAGTAACCCTTCTCCTGAAGAGTGCATGGTCATTCTAGCACATTGGTGGGTCTATAGGAACGGTTATTTGATTTTGCTTTAGAGAGTTAGGTTTCTCCTTTAGGGGAGCACCATAAAATTTTAGGAAAAGTCACAAGCCATGGAAAATATGCAGAAATTTTAGAAAAGAGAGCTCGGTTTTTGGTGCCACCTATTGGAAGTAGCATCCCTTACAGTCACATCTGCCTTGGAGCAGGGTCACACATGCTGTAAAAGGTGCTGAAGGGCGCTGGCCCTGTGCCCAGGACACACGAATTAACAAAAGATGGACTCATCAGGGGTCAGAGGTTACAGCTAAGGTGCAGCAAATCATACTAAGTAACCCTTCTCCTGATGAGTGCATGGTCATTCTAGCAGATTGGTGGCTCCATTGGAAAGGTTTCTTGACCACGCCTTAGAGGTCAAAGGTTTCTCCTTGAGGAGAGCACCATAAAATTGTAGGAAGAGTTACAGGCCATGAGAAATAAATTGTAGAGAAGAGAACTAGGTCTCTGGTGCCACCAGTTGGAAGCAGCATACCTCACAGACATATCCAATCAAAAGTAGGGCCACACGTGCTGTGAAAAGTACTGGAGGGTGCTGAAACTGTGCTCAGCATACAGACATCCGATCAAGAGTTAAAAAGTGGACCTTCACGGGCAGAGATTCTGCTAAGGTGCATCAAATCATACTAAGTAACATTATGCCACATTGATGAGTGCAGGGTAATTGTAACATAGGTCACTATGGGCAAAAAAGTGAGTTTTAGACCTAAAGAGTTTTCATACATGTGGCCCATTGTTGGGTTCATTGGAAAGGTTTCTGACTAAGGACTTAC
The DNA here is from genome assembly GCA_025379985.1 of Phyllomedusa bahiana. Lineage (NCBI taxonomy): Eukaryota > Metazoa > Chordata > Amphibia > Anura > Hylidae > Phyllomedusa > Phyllomedusa bahiana. Next base: position 14,935 of record JAODAL010002149.1, on the reverse strand, counting down.
GACATTCCTGAAGAGAGCACATACAATTATAGGAAGATTACGGCAGCAATGCTCCATTGAATATGCAATAGGTTCAGAGAAGAGACCTATTTGTGATGCCACTATTGGATAGCGCCCTACAGACCATCGAAGAGTTGGGCCGTAAATTTTGTCTGAACGATGAAAAATGTGCTTTCTTCCGTCCAGGACAGACTCACAGTGAAGATCCGCCGGGGTTGTTGGAACGATCTTAGTTCATTTTACCTCAATTCCGAACATTCCGAATGGAACATTCCAAACGGAACATTCCAAACGGAACCTCATGTGAACCAAGCCTCATCTGTGCAAATCCATTGAAGCGAATGGGGCTGAGATGCAAACCCAATATATTTACTATTTTGCCATAGGCAAACTTAAACTCTATCAGTTCTCAATCTATAAAGCACTAAAACGTAACTTTTATTATGTATAACACTAAACCTCTATACACTCTATTTAAAAACCTGATTTCTAACCTCTCAATTTATCCCTTTCTACTTCTGAAGGAATAGCTCCTTTTCTATTATCAAGTCTGGTGGAACACCACCTATTAACAGGAAAACCTTATATATACAGTAATTTACTAACTCCAGTAAGGGATCCCAAGCCTCCTACTTGGGCAGTCGTCCCTACTCTAATGGACACATAACAAATAAGGCCCCCTTGTGACACCCTCTGCAGCGGGTAACACAGTAGAAAGAGTTGAGAAATCATGCCTGACCTCCCCAACATGTTTCACTAGCTAAACTGGCTTCATCAGGGGTTAGAGGTCCGGTCCCATGAGGTCTAAGCTCATTTCCTTTTATATCATGTTAGGTACACCCCCTATTCAGGTGCTCACCAATTAGCCATCAGAGAATCCACAAAACCCACTCCCCCTTCCGCTCTCCTGCACGCACACTGATACTATGTGCTGCTACTGCTACCGCTGTCACCATGCTCCCATAAACAATATTTCTTAGATAAAGTTGGTAGTGTGCTGTGGAATGTAACACCTATTCTGCTTAGTCTGTTCTAGGTGAGCCACGCAGAGGCAATAATATGAGAGAGATGGGACGGAAGTCCATCACAGTCAGGGCACAAATGTCTATTGATACAGTACCCGGGAATGGGCAGTATGGTAAGATAGGGAGCAAGCATAGAGATGGTGAACTTGTCTGAGGAATGTTTATGGGAGCATGGTGGCAGCTTTAGCAGCCCATATTATGAGTGTGCGTGCAGGACAGTGGAAGGGGTAGTGGGTTTTGTGGATTCTCTGATGGCTAATTGCTGAGCACCTAAATAGGGTGTGTACTGAACATGATATAAAAGGAAATGAGCTTAGACCACATGGGACCGGACCTCTAACCCCTGATGAAGCCAGTTTAGCTGGTGAAACATGTTGGGGAGGTCAGGCATGACATTTTAAATTGTGATTTCTCACCTCTGTCTACAGTGCCACCCGCTGCAGAGGGTATCACAAGGAAACCTTATATGTTTTATGTCCATTAGATTAGGGATGATTGCCCAACTAGGATGCTTGGGATCCCCTACTGAAGTTAGTTAATTACTGTATATATAAGGTTTTCCTGCTAATAGGTGGTGCTCCACCAGACCTTATAATAGAAAAGGAGCTATTCCTTCAGAAGTAGAGGGGGATATATTAAGAGGTTAGAAATCAGGTTTTTAAATAGTGCGTATAGAGGTTAAGTGTTATACATAATAAAAGTTACATTTTAGTGTTTTACAGATAGAGAACTGATAGTTTAAGTTTGCCTATGGCAAAATAGTAAATATAGTGATTAAAAGTCACTCTCTGTTCTCTTACGAGATTCCCATTTTTTTGGAGGCTATTTGAGATGCAAACCCAAACTCATACCCAGGAACAGATAGGGTGCCCTTCCTGGAAGAAGAAGCCATGTTTTTCTCATCCTGAAAGTTTCTTCAAGAACAAACAAGTAGATCTTGAAATCACAGAACCAACACTGCAACATGACATCTTATTAGCTCTGTAAAGTAATCAACACAATAGAGGATAATGTGTTATTACAAAGGGATCTGGATAAGTTGGAGGCCTGGGCAGGGAAATGGCAGATGAGGTTTAACACAGATAAATGCAAGGTTATGCACATGGGGAAGAGAAATCCATTACATGATTACATGTTAAATGGAAAAACACTGGGTAAAAGTGACATGGAGAAGGACTTGGGAATCCTGGTGGACAGTAAACTTAACTGTAGCAGCCAGTGTCAGGCAGCAGCTGCCAAGGCAAATAGGATCATGGGGTGCATTAAAAGGGGCATAGATGCACATGATGAGAACATTATTCTCCCACTATACAAGTCACTGGTTAGACCACACATGGAATATTGTGTACAGTTTTGGGCACCAGTGCACAGGAAAGACATTGTAGAGCTTGAACAGGTACAAAGGCGGCAACAAAAATAATAAAAGGACTGGGTGGACTACAGTACCCAGAAAGATTAGCAAGATTAGGGTTATTTAGTTTAGAGAAAAGACGGCTTCGGGGGGACATAATAAATATGTTTAAATATATTAAGGGCCAATATAGAGATCTCTCCCAAGATTTATTTATACCCAGGACTGTATCTAGAACAAGGGGGCATCCTCTACGTCTTGAGGAAAGAAAGTTTCTACATAAACATAGAAAGGAATTATTTACTGTAAGAGCAGTGAGACTGTGGAACTCTCTGCCAGAGGAACTTGTCATGGTGAATTCACTAACAGAGTTCAAAAAGGGCTTGGATGCATTTCTGGAGCGTAATAATATAACAGGTTATAGTGACTAGGATTCTGGAGGGGGGTCATTGATCCAGGGATTCCTCTGGATCAACATCTTAGCATAGCAGGCTGAACTGGATGGACGTCTTGTCTTTTTTCGGCCTTACAAACTATGTAACTATGAAACTATCTTATTGGCAGGTGTCCACGACGCACTGGGCTACATGGCATAGTGGAAAACTACCCCACCTGGAGCATTAGCATCTGACAGCAATTATCTGAGATCAACATGGTCCCCAGCTTGCTTCAATGACCCTGCTGGTATGATAATGCAACAAAATATCAGCAGCACTCTACAAGCACTAAAAACAGTCAAAGGGGAATTTTTTGGGAAAACCATTTTTGCTAGTTTGGATTATATGGAAATCTTGAGGTTCTTAGTGCACATTTTTTAATGAAAACTGTAAATGCCCATCTACCAATGGCAAGGTGACCTCAATTCAGATGGGAACCTACACTATCTGTCACCTCTCTTGGTGTCTGTTCAGACTTCCACATTTCAGGGAGAGAAGATTTTGAGGTTCTTAGTGTAAATTTTTGATCAAAACTGAATATGCCCATCTACCAACGGCAAGGTGACCTTAATTCAGATGGGAACCTACGCTATATGTTACCTCTATTGGTGTCTGTTCAGACCTCCACATTTCAGGGAGAGAAGAGCTATAACCTGATCTGATTAAGAAACCTGCACAGATGGGTGGAGTGCAAAAACCAAGATGGAGGCTGCCACTTCCCCCATGTATAAAGTCCAAAAACAAAATATGATCAGAATATCTACTTTTAAAATAAGTATATAGGTGCCCTCTGTTTTCGCAGCCAAAATCAATGCAAACGCAACACAATATCAGCAGCACTCTATAGGCACTAAAAAAAACAGTCAAAGAGGACATAGGAATTTTTTGGGGGTGAAAACCAATTTTGCTACTTTGGAATATATGAAAATTTTGAGGTTCTTAGTGCACATTTTTGATCAAAACTGTAAAAGCCCATCTGCCAACGGCGAGGTGACCTCAATTCACGTGGGAACCTATGCTATATGAGAGAAGATTCCAGCTATAACCTGATCTGGTTAAGAAACCTGTGCAGATTTGTGGAGTGCAAAAACCAAGATGGGGGACAGCCACTTCCCCATGCAAATAGTCTCCTATATACTTATACTTATTTTAAAAAATGGATGTGCTGACCATATTTTGTTTTGAGATTTGCATGGGGAAGTGGCTGGCCCCTTTCTTGGTTTTTGCACTCCACCCATCTGCACAGGTTTATCAGGTTATAGCTGGAATCTTCTCTCATATAGCGTAGGTTCCCACCTGAAGTGAGGTCACCTTGCTGTTGGTAGATGGGCACTAAGAACCAAAAAAATGTGCACTAAGAACCTCAAAATTTTCATATATTCTAGTAGCAGAATGGTTTTCCCCCCAAAAAATTCCTATGTCCTCTTTGACTGTTTTTTTTATTGCCTGTAGAGTGCTGCTGATATTGTGTTGTGTTTGCATTGATTTTGGCTGCGACACCAGCAGGCACCTATATATTTATTTTTCAAAATGGATGTTCTGATCATATGTTGTTTTTGGACTGTATACATGGGGGAAGTGGCTGGACCCATCTTGGTTTGTGCACTCCACCCATCTGCACAGGTATCTTAACCCCTTAAGGACCCGGCTTTATTTTTTTTTCATTGACACGTTCGTTTTTCCCTCCTCGCCTTTCCCCAGGCCATAATTTTTTAAATTTTCACCTCCAAGACACTGAGGGCTTTTATTTTGGGGGACAAGTGTACTTTCAAAATGGTTTATTCATGTATTTAAATAGGGAAATAAAATTTTAAAATCAAACGCTTTTTCAAAAATTCCCATGTCCCCTTTTACTGTTTTTTGTGCTTGGAGCGCTGCTCATGTTGATTGTGTTTCATTTTCTTTTGGGGTGCCGCTAGTGGGCACCTATATACTTATTTTTCAAAATGGACGTGCTGACCATATTTTGCTTTGACCCTGCTGATATGACAGTATGCCATGTTCACACACTGGAAGGCATATGCCCTAAGCCATCCTCAAACCTGTATATTACAGTACAGACTGAGATTTAATGAAAACTGATACTAATTTTTGGGCACCAGGTATTGGAGATCACTTAAAGGGGTTGTCTCACTACAAGGATTGCTGCTTTTTTGTTAAAAAATCTTGCAAAAACAAATCAATTTTCCCAAAATGTGTCCCCTTAAAAAGTGTCCTATTATTCCTAGATATCCCCTCTTGTAGGGGTGCATCACTCCTCAGGGCACTATAGCTACAGACTTTTTCCATCTCTCTGATAGGCTGCCACACTATTGCTATGTACAACCTGTTTTACTTCCTGTGAGGCTGCCAGACGGGTTTCTATTCTACAGACCTGTTTTTATCTCTCCCGATAGGCTGCCCGCATGGGTTTCTTTTTACAGACCGTCTTTATGCAGCCTATTAGAAGCCATAAACCACCCCTGATTCAAAGTGAAACCAAGAAAACAGGACCGAGGTGAATGAAACATGTAGCGAACAACCCCCTTTTAAAGGGAAAATGTATCAAAAAAGACTTATTGTTTAACCCATTTTTATGTTAAACAATTTTTTAGAAATTTTTTGGTTATGTTTTTTTAAATTTTCCATATCACTTTTAAATATTTTTTTTTAAAAATTCTTTAAATCCTGCGTTCCACTTTGGCCCCCAGGGCCCAAAAATCGTTGACATTTTCCTGTTTTTGTTTAGAGAGCTTTTCAGCAGGTCTGTCATTATCAGCCCCAAGAGGGTAAAACTGAAAGGAGACACCATTGTGTCAATAACACAGAATCCCCCAGTCCAAGGGAAAATGTCACGTTCCCCCCCCCTTACAGGGAAAACTCCCCTTTTACAAGTCAAGGGGACAAAATTTTCAGTCTTAAGAATCCTAGGGCATGAAGTTTGGCTGTAAAGAAACCCCTTGACGCTTTTTTAAAGGGCCGTGCAAGCAAGAATGTCTTCCCCAAATCTTATAAAGACACCCGGAAAGAAAAAATCTACAATCAGGAAAAAAAAAAACGATGAAAAAATAAAAATTTATGGATCGGGGGCTTGTTTTAATAATTTAAAAAAAAAAAAAATTGGGCAAAAAGTTTCCCCTTTAAGAAAAAGAAAAGAAGCATGCACTGCCCAACTTTGACCACTAGATGGTGCAAAAACCCAAAACATTTTTTTCCATTTAGCAGGAGCAAAAGCCCTGAAGGCGGGGAATTTTTTGTCACGTGTTCATTGCGGGATATTGGGTTTTTCGCCTTTAAGATTATGGTTGGCTACACAAAAAATAACAATGGTCAGAAAGAAATTTAAAAAATCATAATTTTAAAGGAGAAATAAAATTTTATAGCTTTAGGACAGGAAAAGGGGGGCAATAAAAAAATTTGAGGGATGATTTAGCTTTTCTTTACAAGCGATCCAGCAAACACGATGTTCTTTTTAAACGAGTAAAAACATGAGCTCGTAAAGCCCAAGTTCTCTGTTACTGCAAAAAAAGGGGAACGGGGAAAACAAAAAACCCTGAAAAGTTAACACTTGAAAGTGGTAACTAGTCAAAAAGAGATCTAATGCAAAAACCGAGGGTCAAACCCTTGGAGGTTTTTGGGAAAAAGCGGGGTCAGCCCCTTTTTTTCCTAAAACTGTCAAATCAATGCAGTTTCTGGAACGGGAAGGGGCATGGGCCCAGAAATGGCTTCAATTTCCTGTCCGTATGGGAATTGAACCCCACGATATTAAAGGGTTGTTTATTTTCATTTTCCCGGGTAGTTGAACACAAGGGGTGTTTGGTGTTTTAAAGGGGAGAAACATCAGAGAACAAACACCCTGCAAAACCCTTTCTGGAAGAACACAAAACGGGGGTGGCGCATTAAGGTTTTGGGGATGTTTTTAGGGGATTCTTGGGGGGCCCCCCCCCCCATATGGGAAAACGGGTCCTTTAAACCCCCCTTTATATGAAAAACCCCCCCTTGCAGAAAAAACATTTCACTTTTTACAACTGATTGTCTCCACAGGGGGGAGATGGGTTTCCCTTTCCCGCGAGACAAAGGAAAACAGGCTAGAAAATGTCCGCTTTTATTGGAAAGCGGAGCAAAAAATTTCAGGTACACCCCCGGGGGCCTTATTCCCCAGACCCAAAATGAGCATTTTTTTGGCCCCGGTTGGTGGGTTGGCTCTTTTGGCCCCCCCCAGCAAATGTGGAACCCCTGGGTGGTGGGGTTGGGTCTTTAGACCATTTTAGCAGCTTTTGGGGCCCCCGGATGTTTGGGGTTGGCTCTATTGACCCCCCCAGCAGTGTGGGAGGGCCCCGGGTGGTGGAGTTGGTCTAAAGGGCCCTCCCAACCCGTGTGGCCCCCCCGGGATGGTGGGGTTGGCCCCTATGGACCCTACCGCACTGTGGGGGGCCCCGGATGGTGGTGTTGGCTTATGGACCCTACAGCAGTGTGGGGGCCCCCCGGGTAGTGGTGTTGGGTTTTATGGACCCCCCAGCAGCGTGGGGCCCTGGTGGTTTGGGGTTTGGGTTATGTACCCCCCCAGCACGTGGGGGCCCTGGTTTGGGGGTTGTTGGGGTCTATGGAAACCCCCCAGCCCTTTTGGGGCCCCGGGTTTGGGGGTGTTGGCTCTATTTTAAACCCCTTTCCCGCGATGTTGGGGGGCCCCTAGATGGTGGGGTTGGGTCTATGGACCCCCCAGCAAGCTCTGGGGGGCCCGGGTGGTGGGGTTGGGGTTATGGATCCTTAGCACTGTTTGGGGAACCCCTGGGATGGGGTGGTTTTGGTCTAGGGCCCCCCAGCCCCTGTGGGGCCCCGGGTGGTTTGGGGTTTTGGGTCTATGGACCCTCCCGCAAACTTTGGGGGGGCCCCCGGATGGTGGTGTTGGGGTTATTGGGCCCCCACAGCTGGGGGCCCCCGGATTGGTGTTTGGGTCTATGGACCCTCCAGCAAACTGTGGGGGCCCCCGGGTGGTGGTGTTTGGGTCTTTGGGCCCTGCGCAGCTCTGGGCCCCTGGATGGGGGTGTTTGCTTATGGTTTCCCCCAGCAGCGTGGGGGCCCCGGATGGGGTGTTGGGGTCTATGGACCCTCCCCAAAACCCCCTGGGCCCCGGAGGTGGTGGTTGGGTATTGGGTCCTCCAGGGCGTGGGGGCCCGGATGGGGGTGTTGGCCCATGGGCCCAACCGCAGCTTGGTGGGGCCCTGGGGTGGTGGGGGTTGGCCCCTATGGACCCAAAAGCAGCCCTTTGGGGCCCAGGTTGGGGGTTGGCTCCCCCTTTAACCCTCCACACCCATGGCCCCTTTGAATTTGGGGGTTTGGCTCTGTGGCTCCTCCCGCAGCTGTGGGGGGGCCCCGGATGGTGGTGTTCTCTAAGACCCCCAGCGCTTGGGGGCCTCCCGGAAAAGGTAGTGTTGGCTCTATGGCCCCCCCCAGCAGCTGTGGGGGGCCCCTGGAAAAGTGGGGGTTTTTCTCTATGGAACCCCCCGCAGCTGTGGGGCCCCCGAAATTTTGGTTTTGGCCTAAAGGTCCCCCAGCACTGTGTTCCTCCCTGGATGGTTTGGGTTGGCTCAAAGGTCCCCCAGCAGCTGTGGGGGCCCCTGAATTTGTGGTGTTGGCTCTTTTGGACCCTCCCGCATGTGGGGCCCCCGGATGGTGGTGTTGGCTCTATGGACCCTCCAGCAGCTGTGGGGCCCCCCGGGTTTGTGGGTTTGGGCCCATGGACCCCCCCAGCCCCGCTGTGGGAGCCCCTGGATGGGGGGTTGTTGGGTCTATGGTCCTCCACACTGTGGAACCCCGGATGGTGGTTTTGGCCCCTATGGACCCCCAAACAGCTGTGGGGCCCCCGGAAGGGGGTGTTGGCTCTATGGACCCTTTCCAAACAGTTTTGGGGGCCCCTGGGGGTGGTGTTTTGGGTCTATGGACCCTCCAGCAATGGGGGCCCCCCGGGTGGGGGTGTTGGGGTCTAGGGGCCCTCCAGCGCTGTGGGGGCCCCCGGATGGGGGTGTTTGGTTTTATGGACCCCCCACCCGTGGGGGGCCCCGGAGGTGGTGTTGGCTCTAGGAAACCCCCCAGCTCTGGCCCCTGGAAAGGTGGTGTTTGCTCTAGGGGTCCTCCAGCAGCGTGGGGGCCCCCGGGTGGTGGGGGTTGGGTTATGGGGCCCCCCAACAGCTTTGGGCCCCTTTGGGTGGGGGTTTGGCTCTATGGGTCCCCAGGAGCTGTGGGGCCCCTGGATGGTGGGGTTAGATCTATGGACCCCAAAAGCAGCTGTTGGGGCCCCGGATGGTGGTGTTGGCTTATGGACCCTAAAGCATGTGGAGCCCCCGGATGGTTTTTTTTTGGCTCATGGCCCCCCAGCAGCTATGGGCCCCCAGATGGTGGTGTTGGCCTTTTGTGGCTCCTTCCCGCAGCTGTGGGGCCCCCGGAAAGGTTGGTTTTTTGGCTCTTGGACCCTCCCCAGCTGTGGGGGCCTCTGGAAATTTGGGAGTGTTTTGGGGGCTAAGGCCCCCCCAGCAAATGTGGAGAACCCCGGTTTTTGGTGTTTTGGGTCCCAAAGCCCCCTCCCCACGTGTCCCCCCTGGATGGTGGGGGTTGGGTCTTGGCTTTCCCCCGCAGCTGGGGGTCCCCCGGATGGTTGGGTTTTGGCCTATTTATCCTCCAGCAGCTGTGAGGCCCCTGGATTGGTTTGGGTGGCTTTTTATACCCTCCAAAAGCTGTGGGGCCCCCGGAAAGGTTGGTGGGTTGGGTCTATGGCCCCCCAGCAGCTGGGGAGGCCCCCGGATGGTGGGGTTGCTCTATGGACCCAATCCAGCCTTTTGGGGCCCCCGGATGGTGGTGTTTGGGCCCATGGAACCCCCCAGCGCTGTGTGGCCCCCCGGAAAGGTTGGGGGTTGGCTCATGGGAAACCCTCCAGCACTTTGGGGGGGGCCCGGATGGTTTTTTGGCCTATGGACCCTCCAGCAGCTGTGGGAGGGCCCCCGGATGGGGAATTTTTTGCTCTAGGAAACCCCCCACAGGGTGTGAGGCCCCGGATGGTTTGTTGGTCTATGGGCCCCAGAGGTGTGGGGCCCTTGGTTTGGGGGGTTGGCTCTATGGGAAACCCCCCGTACTGATGGATGCAGTCGGCTACAAAAATCCCCGGGGACACCCACCAGGACCTTAAAGGGAATTCCCCCCCTCCCCACCCTTCTACGCTGTCCATTTGCACATGGCGGTTTTCTCTGGTTTTTTTGCTGAGGTTTATAATTTAAAGTGACTTCACTTTTTGCACAGGAAGAAATTTCCCAACGACCTTCAAGGGCCCAAAAAATACCTTGCCTTTTTTGCTTTGGGAAAAATGAAGGTCATTTCATCTTTTTCAATTTAACAATCTATATGTAACAGAAGGCTCTGTATGGAGATAGAGTGCCGCCCATCAGGGATATATGGCAGGAGTTTATATATACCCCCCATGGACACTACAAAATGCAGTGTAAAATGAGCCAAATTCACTACAGGTGCACAGAATCCACAATACACTTATCCAAGTAGAGCTTTTAACTTGTTTTGCTGCTATAGCACCGAGCCCTGATGGACACACAGGGGCGCTCTAACCTCATGGTTAGGATTCGGCCGCTTCCCCCCCCCCCCCTCCCCTCCAAGGGAATCATCACTTCCTCAGAACTAATAACAATGAAAAGAAAAGTAACAATAATATGAATAATAGTAATGACAATATATATATATATATATATATATATATATATATATATATATATATAATATAGTATTGATAGATAGATAGATAGATAGATAGAAATAATAATAATAGTACTAATAAATCTATAGTATCAATTTGAATAAAGTAATAACAATGCTAATGATAATGGTATGATAATATCTATGTAGTAACAATAAACTATAATAATATAACAATACATATAACGTAATATTGATTCAAATTAAAACAATAATAATGCTAATAGTTATGATTATAATAAATATATGGTAACAATAGTAAAAAAAAGTTATAATAACTATAGTAACAAAAATAATAATTCAATATCTAATTATCTAATTATATATAAATACATTGTATAATAATAATAATAAAAAATATAAAGTCATAAACAATGATAAAGCAATAATAATGCTAATAATTATATAATACTATCTATATAGTAACAACGAAAATAATAATAATAATAATAATAATAATAATAATAATAATAATAATAAAACAATTAGGGTGAGTTCACACAGCATATAGCGGCTCGTAGCTGTACGTGCCGTTATATGCCTGGTGGTTTAGAAGTACATGCTGGCTCCCATAGACTTTCACTTTCCCTTTCGGGTAACATGTCACTTCTTTCTCCTGGTGCGCAAAACGCGTCAGAGAGAACGGCAGATAGCCATAGCTCTTAACGAGGTCCGTCCTTTGGGTCTATTGCAGCGCAATTACATCCCAAAAATTCGAAACACAAAGACGCCATGTGAACATACCTTTATAATGCTAATAATAGTTATATGATAAATATATATTAACAACAATCATAATCAGAATAGATGTATAATTAGAATAATTATAAACAATAATAATGCTAGTAATAGTTGCACAGGGACAATAATTAATAATAATAATAATAATAATAATAATAATAATAATAATAATAATAATACAAATAATACCATTACTAATTATAAAGATAAAGTAAAAATATTTATTCAGATGATGCAGGTGGAGAGCAAGCAATTATCTTACTCAGATTAATGTTTTCTTTATTGGACACTAATTTAGTGTGAAAACTGTCCAGGAGTAAGACTGTCTTTGTTGCTCATAGCAACCAATCAGATCGCAAACCAATCAGAGCCCATAGCGACCAATCAGAGCCCATAGCAACCAATCAGAGCTCATAGCGACCAATCAGAGTCCATAACAACCAATCAGAGCCCATAGAAACCAATGCATACCCAAACCAATCAGCACCATACAACCAATCAGAGCTCATAGAGACCAATCAGAGCTTATAGCGACCAATCAGAGCCCATAGCAACCAATCAGAGTCCATAACAACTAATCAGAGCTCATAGCGACCAATCAGAGCCCGTAACAACTAATCAGAGCTCATAGCAACCAATCAGACCCTCAAACCAATCAGAGCCATAGCAACCCAAAATCAGAGCTCATAGCAATCAATCAGAGCTCTTTAGCAACCAACCAGAGACCATAGAAACCAACCAGTGTCCATAACAATAATCAGAACCATAGCAACCAATCAGTCCCGTAAAACTAATCAGAGTCATAGCAACCAATCAGAGTCCATAGCAACCAATCAGAGCTCATAGCAACCCATCAGAGTCCATAGCAACCAATCAGAGCTCATAGCAATTAATCAAAGCCCATAGCAACCAATCAGAGTCCATAGAAACCAATCAGAGCCCATAGCAATCAATCAGAACCCATAGCAACCAATCAGAGTCCATAGAAACCAATCAGAGCCCATAGCAATCAATCAGAACCCATAGCAACCAATCAGAGTCCATAGAAACCAATCAGAGTCAATAGCAACCAATCAGAGTCCATAGCAACCAATCAGAGCTCATAGCAACCAATCAGAGTCCATAGCAATCAATCAGGGCCCATAGCAACCAATCAGAGTCCATAGCAACCAATCAGAGTCCATAGCAACCAATCAGAGCTCATAGCAACCAATCAGAGCTCATGGCCACCAATCAGAGCCCATAGCCACCAATCAGAGCCCATAGCGACCAATCAGAGCTCAATGCAACGAATCAAAGCCCATAGCGACCAATCAGAACTCCCTTTCACTTCATATGGTGGTACACTGTGCTAACCACTGAGCCACCATGCTGCACTGTGCTACTTACTGAACCACTGTGCTACACTGTGATAACCACTGAGCTCCATACTGTACTGTGCTAACCACTGAGCCACCATGCTGCACTGTGATAACCGATGAACCACCATGCTACACTGTGCTAACTACTGAGCCCCTTTCTGACTGTGCTACATTAAACCCCATGCTACACTGTGCTAACTATGACCCCCAAATCTACACTTGCTAACCACTAGCCACCATTGCTGACTGTGTTAAATATTGACCACCTGCTCACTGGTAACCACTGAGCCCCCAATCACTTTGCTAAACTAAAGCCACCGTGCTGCACTGTGCTAATGACTGAGCCACCGTGCTGCCCTTCTAGTCAATCGCTCGGCAGTCATAACAGTGATGGCTCCTCGTGATTTCCTTTTGCAGCTTATGATGGACAGTGAGCGGTTAGCATAAGTTGAGACCCTCACAAGTCCTGGGACAGGAAGGTGGTTGTCACTGATTTTGGAAATTCCATAACCAATAACCAGCTTTCCATAGCCTTATGTTCTCAGCATACAATGGTCATCCTGGAACCAAGTAATATTGTATGTGAGGGAGCCCTGTTATTTGGTTATGTTTTCTCTAACCCTAATGTGAGGTGAATGGGGCCATAGATGCTACAGACCGCAGAGGCCACTCTTGGCTTAACCCTTGTTCCTATCAATCTCCTTCCAAAATGTTTTGCTCTTTTGCATTTTATCAAGTTACATTTTTTGGAGGCGCAAAAAAATGGTAACATTTTGAGTTTTAAGTAAAACGCATGTTAATTGTACATAGAACATTAGGACGACTGTAGAAATCTCATTAGAGTTGGGTGAGGCTGCGGCTCGGCGCCCTCTATTAGAGTCGCTGACGCTGCAGTATGATGTGTGTGACTCGCAGTCATTCCTCATCAGCATGCGAGACGCCTGCGCGCTACTCCGGTGATTAAAACTGCAGAACCAAAAAAAAGAGAAAGATTTATGCATTTTGAGTGGGAGGTAAATGATGGAGAAGACATTTGTCGCCCTGCGTCTGTAGGTGTCCTCTAAGTATACAGTGGAAGTCCTCAACAGCCTGGTGCAGAGCCATAATGCAGCACCCGCAGAGCTCCACAGGGTCTGACTGTACCTGCAAACTCATACAGAGGGTTTCGGTCAGGTTCTACCACTGTGTAGTGTGAACAGGGTCTATAATGGCCATTGTAGATATTCAAGATAGAGTCAAACCGAATGGGCGGTGAAGGAAGAGTCTGAGGATGTGCGGGGTTCCATATGCTCGATATAGTTACTTCCAGAGACTTATTGTCCAAGGGTAGACCTGTAGGACTTGGCAGGAGGTGAGGCTACAACCACCTGGGACTGCCCCCTTATCATCCGGGAATACCCCTGGGCTGCCTGGGAATGCTCCTAAACTAACCGGGAAGGCTTGTACAACCCTTGCCCCTTTATAGTCCAATTTTCTTGTCCCAAGAATCAACTCCACTGGTGGCCCCAAGAATCATCTCCACTGGTGGGCCCCAAGAATCAACTCCTTTGGTGGACCCCAAGAATCAACTCCATTGGTGGACCTCAAGAATCAACTCCATTGGTGGACCCCAAGAATCAACTCCACTGGTGGCCTCAGTAATCAACTCCACTGATGGGCCTCAATAATCAACTCCACTGGTGGACCCCCAGAATCAACTCCACTGGTGGGCTCCAGAAATCAATTACACTGATGGGTCTCAAGAATCAACTACACTGGTGGACCCCAAGAATCAACTCCACTGGTGGGCTCCAGGAATCAACTACACTGATGGGTCTCAAGAATCAACTACACTGGTGGACCCCAAGAATCAACTACACTGGTGGACCCCAAGAATCAAACTACACGGTGGACCCAAGAAACAACTACACTGGGGACCCAAGAATCAAAATCCCACTGGTAGGTCTCAACAATCAACTCCACTTAAGAAAATTTTGGGACCTCAAGGGTAAATCAGCCACTGGTGGCTCCAGGAATCAAACTCCACTGGTGGGCACCAAGAATCAACTCCACTGGTGGCTCTAAGAATCAACTCCACTGGTGGCTCTAAGAATCAACTCTACTGGTGTGTCCCAAGAATCAACTCCATTGGTGGGCTCCAAGAATCAACTCTACTGTGGGCTCAAAGAATAAACTCCATTGGTGGGTCCCAAGAACCCCAGTTTAAAACTGGTCATTAAAGGCATGGACATTGGTGTGTCATCCAAGAAACATCTGAGAAAAAACACCTTGAACTTGTGGGAAAAA